>OZJO01014999.1:0-10618 GCA_900406225.1 Acrobeloides nanus | reverse complement strand
TATTACAACGAAGAGCTTGTAACAAATTCAAAATTTCAAACGCAATTATCTCGAAAACTACAATGATTCAGAACATGTCGTAAAAACAAAAAATGCTCCATTTGTCATGACCTTTCCGAACATATCATTTTTTCATATGATTGTAACTTACTGGACTGATCCTTTAACGATCTGAATGCCCGAAAAACATGATGGCACCATATGTTTTGGCTGGCCAAGGCCGGTGCAACTACCCCTTTCATTTTTTGAAGATCGGACACCCCTTATGATATTTGATAGGGCCAAAAAAGTGCCCCTCCCTCTTGTCAATCCTTCTATAATGAATTGCTCTTCGTAACATGGTCAAAATTTCACAAAACACTTCATCATAAAAAATTTAGGGCGAAGCACCTCTTTTAATCAAGCCATATCTTACAAGAATGACACCAAGTGAAATTCATGCAATCATGTCTAGTGGTTTATCTTGTGTTGCTGGTTCTGTATTTGCAGCATATATTAGGTAGAGTTTATTTCGATTTCGGTTTTTTAGGTTTTAACTGATTGGTTTCGGTTTTAACTTTATCGATTTTTATCAATCGGTTTTGTCTGTTCGGTTTTCAAACGTACGTTTTCGGTACTTTTTTTGCTTTCGACTTTCTTTGGATTCGGCTTTGGCTGTTCTGTTTTCAAACTTTCGGTTTCCGTTTCGGTTTTTAGAAACTCTAATATTAGGTATTATACAAATCAGAACTTTTTGAAAATTCGACTTTTTTTATTGTAAGAGCCAAGTGATGTAAAGAATGAGAAGGGAATGGATGAGAGGGAAGTAAGCAAGGATGGGAAAGTAAAAGGATAGTAGAAGAAGAGAGATGGAATGCGTGTTTGGTAGTGTGTGATCGGTACTAGATAGAGAAAAACCTTCCGAATGACGATTTTTGCGACTAGTATAGGAAAAAAAGATTATATGGAAATTTTAGCTTCGGTGCTTGTCCAGCATATTTATTGGCAGCTTCAGTAATGAGTGCACCTGGATCATTGGCATGCTCCAAAATACTGTACCCTGAAACCCATAAGTCCAAATTACAACGAATCGAAGATCTAGAATTACCTAAAGGGTATTAATTTTATGAATTTTTTACTATTAACATGTGGGGGGGGGGGGGGGGGGCACCGCAAACTTGGATATCCTCTGTCCGAGTACGTGTTCTTGAAATTGATAGTACTTTTTAAGCGAAGAAACAAATGCATTAGAAGCCATTAGTAATGGAGCAGTTATAGCAATAGAGCTAGTGCTGGCAGTTATAGCCAATTTGATAGTCTTCGTAGCCTTATTAGCATTTTTGGATAGCGTTATTGCATATGCTGGAGATTTGATAGGATATGAAGGATGGAGTTTTCAAGTATAAAAAAATAAAGAATTACAACTTATGGGAATAAATCATTTTAGCTTGTTGTCGGCTATATTTTCTTTCCCTTAGCCTATATTATGGGAGTGAATGAAAACGCCGAAGAAACTTTAAATGTCGCAAAACTTATGGGCACTAAAACAGCGTTGAATGAATTTGTGGCTTATCAACATTTAAGCGAGCTGCTTTCTAGCAACCCACCTAAACTTTCGGTATAAGAAATTTGTAATTATAGGGACCTGAGGAACCTTCCCCTGGATGAAACTGACAATTCTTGTGAGGATTCTTCTAGATGAACTTGAGAAACCTATTGAGTGAACCTAGGGGACCTTCTCATGGATGAAGCGGAGAAAACTTCCACTGGGTAGACCTAGGGCCATTTCAATTCCCCGGAAGTCGGAACCGGAAATTGAAAGTAAAAAGTTCCGACTTCTGATTCAGTGCAAATTTTCCAATTTCGGAACTGAAAATCGGAAGTTTTTACTGCCAACTTCCAATTCCTACGTCCGGGATTCGGTTCCGACTTCCGAAGCTTTAAATGGGCCAATGGTAAACCTTCCACAGGGGGTTCACCATTGGCCCATTTAAACCTCCGGATTCCATTGGATGGAGTTGAATTCAGTCAGGAACCTTCCACTGGGTAAACCTGGGGATCTTTCCTAAAAGAGGGATGGACAACGAAACCTTTCCTTGATGGGGGTGAGGATGGATCTGTAGTACCATCCCCTCGGGTAAGGGTGAGTTAGAGTGACCGAATTGCAATCATTTTGGGTCTTTTGAAACCATGCAAGTAAACCAAATTCGCAAATTTTAGTTGCAAATGAAACCATTTTGTATCTTGTGCAAGCAAACAATTTGCAACCATTTTCATTATATTCTGCAACCATTCTTAAAAATGCATTCGGTCATCCTAGGGTGGGTGGATCTAGGAAATTATTTTCTCGAGAGGGGACCACATTATGGGTGGTTTTTGTTGGTACGACTTGTTTTAACCAATTATTTTTCCCTGGGAATAAGTTTTCCAATAAATCATGTGTATAATTTTTAGCCAAGAGCAGCGATGATAGCAACTTATGCATTATGTAGTTTTGCAAATTTCGGATCTGTTGCAATCCAAGTCGGAATTTTGGGTGCTATGGTTCCAAAAAGAAAATCGATTATCGCAAAATTATCGTTAAGAGCTTTGCTAACTGGTTCAATTTCGAGTTTTATGACAGCTAGTTTAGCTGGTACAAATTTTTCTTCATTTTTTGATAAAATTAAAATTTTTCAGGAGTCCTAGTGGATAATCCTCTTTTATGCTTACCAATGAATTCAGGCAAAGGGTGCTTTGATGTGAGTAAATATCAAGAAATTTTCAATAATTTAACAAAGTTTAATTCCACACAATTTGAATCATTATCTAATTTTTCTGTACATAGTGAATTTTAATTTGCAAAAAAGAAACTCTAAACAGCCAATTTTACAATTTTTGTTGATGAATAAAGGCATTTTTTAAAGCAAAAAAATTAAATTTTAGTTTAAAAAAAAAGTAAAAATAAATTTTTTGTTTAAAATTGATAAAAAAAATCTTAAATTTTGGTTATTTTTCTTAAAAATAGGGAACTATAAAAGATCAAATGATCACTACTAACGAAACACTCCAATTTAACCCGTAGTAAACAAAAACGTTGGCGTTTCATTCATCAATTGACAGGTTTTGCGTTGATTGTCATAAAACAGTTTGTAAACGGTTCCACCTCAACAACATTCTCTAAACAATAAACATAAATGCAATGAATGATAACAATCTTTTACGAAAATTGCAAAATTCCATTCATTTTCCAAAACAATGGGGGTCTATCACTCATAAAAAATTGCTTCACGTACCAATACTGACAAGTTAGCTTTGTTGTTGTAAAACAATAGTTTAATAAACAATGAAATGTATATAAAAGCGATAGAAATTCGGAGAAAGTGTCAGAGGTTCAAAACATGACTTCAACAGACGCAAAGTTTTTGGTGGGGATTGCCACTTTTGCTTCTCTTATTTCGATCGTTGCGGTGCTCATTGTAGTTCCATCTTTGTTTACCAAAATCAATGAGATTCAAGATCGTGTAAATGATGGAGTTCAGGTAGGCCATATACAAAATTTGCATATATTTTTTAATTTTCAGATCTTCCGAGTCAACACCGACTCTGCATGGACCTCTCTTATGGAGGTACAACTTTCCGTAACTCCTCCATCTCAACCCCAAGAAAACCCCTTCAAGAGTATCTTTGCTCGTGCCAAACGTCAAGGTCTCCCAGCTTGGTGCCAATGCGGCCCACCAACTCAACCATCCTGCCCACCCGGACCTCCTGGCCCACCTGGACAACCCGGCGGACCCGGTCAACCAGGAAACCCTGGAGGACCTGGCCAACCTGGTCAACCTGGACAATCTGCATCATGCCCAGCACAAGAAGCTAAATGCGTTAGCTGCCCACCTGGACCTTCCGGACCACCTGGCCCAGATGGTCAACCCGGTGGACCCGGTCAACCTGGAAATCCTGGACAACCCGGAACTGGTGGAGGACAAGGACCACCTGGTCCACCCGGTCCATCTGGTGATGCTGGTGCTCCTGGTAATGATGGACAACCTGGACAACCCGGAAATCCTGGACAAGGTAAGACACCACTTTTTTCAAAATTACAATTGTTTAGACGGTCAACGTGGAACTGGCAGTCCCGGACCTAAAGGACCTTCCGGCCAACCCGGACAACCTGGTAACCCTGGCGGCCCTGGACAACCTGGTGGACCCGGTCAACCCGGCAACCAAGGTGCCCCTGGAGCTCCTGGTAACCCTGGCGGCCCCGGACAACCTGGTGGTCCTGGTCAGCCTGGTGGTCAAGGTCTTCCCGGATCCGACGCCGCTTATTGTCCTTGCCCAGGACGAAGTTCAGCTCTGTCTTCTTCAGCTGTTCATGGTGGCGCTCAATCTCAAGGCTATCGTCGCCGTATCTAAAAATGTTTACATCAAAAATACATGTTTTAATCTAAGTTTTTAAATAAAATCTTCAAGCTTAAAGGAGTGACATTTATGACCTAATCCAAGAAAAAATTTTCTAAGCAGATCATTTTTAGGGGTAAAATCATGCGAGAAATTGATTGTGCGCATCGCCGAAGCGTGAAAACATCATCCTCATCAGGATGACGTTTTCACGCTTCGGCGAATTTTATGCTGTACAACTAATTTACTAACATATTGTCAAAAGGACGACAAATCATCGCGACAAGTTCTCTGACGAAAATCGATTTTCTTTTAAATTAAAAAAAAACACTTTTCTAGGGGTAAGTTTATCCGAAAAATCGATTCCGAGCATTTTCGAGGCACAAATTCGAAGAAAAAGTCAACTTTTTATTCAAATTATATAGATAAACATTCAATCAAAAACAACTTATCATCATCATCACTAAAATTCAATATATATTCGAAACGATTTATAACAATATCGAGTTCTTCGTCTTCTGCATCAAAATTGGAAGGATTTCCGGGCCCATGTAGTTGTTTGATTTCAATAGCTTTGTCTACAATGACTCTCTTCCATTCTTCACGTGATGGGTTTTTCTTCACTTTAGTAATCTTTTCACCTTTTGCTTTGGAAAAACTCTGATAAACAACGGAGATTCTCCTTTCACCTCTTATTTCAGCTTCTCGATTCTCATTATAGGATAAAATAGCCAGCATGGGCCGACGAGAAAACCCTTTTGGAGGGAAATACTTGCGCTTGGGTCGATATTTGATGACTATCGAATGGAAATTTTCGACATACGACGTCATGTTTGCTATTTTCATTTTATCGAGGTCATTCATAAAGGTGGTCTTCGAAACGTTTTCCAGCTGACTTAGTTCTACTATCACAAACTTAGGTTTATTTTCTCCAATTTCTATTTCTTCAGGCTTCATTTTGATTCTATTGAAAACAAGATTATTGAAAATTATATGATAAAAAAGCTGTCTCAAAAAAGACAAGATATAAATATGTTCAGGAAACCAAATATTTCATTTTTACAAGATCAATCTTCTATTTTCGTGCGTCGAAAATGCTCGGAATCGATTTTTCGGATAAAGAAAAGTGTTTTTTAAAATTAAAAAAAATCTATTTTCGTCAGAGAACTTGTCGCGATGATTTGTCGTCCTTTAAGAGGCGATAACTTGACTTTTCAAACCTAGTTCAATTTATTGGAGGACACAGTAAAAAAGTATTTTCGTTTTCTTTGAAACCAACATATGCCACCGATTTTGGGTCGCTAAGCACGAATTTGAAATCCGTTTTCGATCGCACAACTCTCAGCATAGCATGTTTTCAATCTAAATTTCGTCTCTCTAAGAAACTCGGTCGTTAAGAAAAAACTTCAATTAACTACAAAAGCTTAGACAGACTATATCAAAGAAATGCTCGATCTTTTACATCACAATGGAATCAAAATTATTCTTATTTCAAACTTTGTTCACATGTAACTTTTATCTAGAATAAATCAGATATCACGTACACGAGTTTAAAAATAAAAAAAATTTGTAGTGAACAATTTACTGCACAATCTTTATATAACTTTTGTACCTAATACATATGATCTTTTTATAAACTCTTTGCTTAATTTAAAGAACGGTTTTTGTTAAACCCTCTATTTCTGGCAACCATTATGATTTCTGTACAAATGAAAGTTTTTATATTCTTTTATTTTTAAATGTCGTCGACTAAAATAAAATGAATAGGGAGTAAATGGATATGAGACGAAAGCATTCTAAAGTTCATAGATAGTTTGAATATAATTTCTTTGTAAGCGCTCAATTTTCTCTATTCATTACTTACAATAACCAACTAATATTCATTGCCTTGGACAAGGTTAATTATTAAACTTGTCATATATAAATTACGTTCTTTGTATCTTTCCACACACTCTCAAATAAATTTTATCATATTATTACAAAGAAAAAAGTCGTGGCAGATTTCACATGGGTTTCTGGACTTTTATATTTAACCATCAAGAGTGGTATAGAATATATAGTAAAAATTGTTCGTTGAAATCTTATGAAGAATGGAACGCAGATGCAACTGCTAATGTCCCACTTGGAATTTTATATATAACTATTGGTTTAATATGTGAGGTACATGTTTTATGATATAAGATTTTCACATATTTTTTAGAAAAAATAATAAGCAAAAAGAATTTTTTTATAGCAATTCATAGAACATTCAAAAGACAAAGAGAAAATCCTGTGAAAAAAATAGTGACAAATACGATAAAAAAAATTCGATAGTCAAAAACACGGCCGAAATCCAGTAAAGAAAATCCAAAATCAATGAAAAAGATCCCTAGGAAAATCCCATGTCCATTTTTTTGGTCATCAAAAATTAATTTATCATTTTTAGCTCACCTATATTCCGTTTATGATTGTCATGTTGAAACATGAATTTATCCAACATACTTGCTACAAATTTATGTTCCTTCTAAGTGTAATAGATATTTTGGTGTTGCCATGCAATGCTATAATTAGTGGAATTCAAGAAGTTCTAGGCCTACATTATTGCACCAACCCGACGTTATTTTATATTGCTGGAACAGTTGGCACGGGTAAGGCAAGACAAACAACACAACAGGACTAAAAAAAGAATGGATATGAAAAAAATAACGATCAGAACAGGATGAAACAGAACATGGCAGGGCAGAGCAGGACAGGACCATTGGCGTAGGGAGAAGGGTCGAGTATAGGGTGGGGAGACGCCAGGGATATCAAAGAACTGACCTTAAGGAGTTTCAAACTGACCTATTCTTCCTTAATTATATGCTCGTCAAATTATTTCTCCTTGATAAGTTCGATGCAAAAAAATTACATCGTTGTCTAGCTTGCGTGTCGAACTTATTAAGGAGAAAAAATTTGATGAACATATAATGTAAATGAAAGTCAGTTTGAAACTGACCTTAAGGAGTTTGAAACTCCTTAAGATCAGTTTTAACTGACCTAAAAGGTCAGTTCTTTGATATCCCTGAGAGACGCTTCCCAAAAAATATTTTTTCCAAAAAACATAAGGGATCCTTGGGAGTTTATGATTGGGGATTTTTTAGGAATTTTGGCCCTCGAGGGGCACTCGTTCCTGGTACCCTCTTCCTACGCCACTGGGTAGGGTAAGCAGGATAGGGCATGGTGGTACGGCAGGTAATGGCAGGACATATAGGTCAGGACACGACAAGGCAGGACATACAGAACAGGTAGGACAGACAGAGCATAGACAGGACAGATAAAACGAACAGGAAGGACGGAAAAATAGGATAACAGGACAGTCACACATACATGCAGACAGGACAAACAAGACAGATAAGAGGGAATGAAGAGCGGGCGGATGTTTGACAGAAAAGCAGGGTCTTTAACAATTATGCTTTTTAGCTGGTTGGTATGGAGGTTCAATAACATGTGTGATATTAGGCCTGGATCGATTTTTGGAAATGTGCAAGCCAGCATGGGCAAAAGTCGTTTTTGGTGGGAGAATGGTCTATTTCTGGCTGGCAATTCCATTTTTCTATATTTGTTTCATCGGTACCCAGCTAACGGCTTTTTACAACAATAAGTTGCTCTCATATATGTTTGATCCATTTGCTGGTACAGGTGGACTTTCAGGAAACGAAGAGGTTGCTTTTTTCTTTTTCTGAGTAAAACTAAAGGCTTTTAGTTTACCCATTTTACATTTCACTGTATTCATAACTTATTTGTATCATTTGGACTTGGAATTACATATACAGCGCTCTGTATTGCACTAATGATACGAGCAAGAATTTATCAAAGTGTGAATATTTCAAAACACCAAAAATTGGTAAGATTCAAAGGGAAGTTTATATAGAAAAATTCGATTCTACCTGAACTTGTGTCGTAAGGAAAGTGTGTTTAATATCTTTTAGGCCATAAATCTTATGGCCCATAAGAGTAAACCCGGGTGCCACCCGAGCCGGGTAGTCACATAAGAATGCTCACGGGCCAAAGGTAGTGGCGTAAGTATAGGAAGCCCTGGAGTCCGTCATTACCTATAGACAACAATTTTAGATGACACTCCAATCTTTATGCATTTGTTTGGAGATATTTCTCGCATCATTGGTTTATATATACAATCAATATTTTCCTATTCCATCCTTTATCTCAGCAATGGCACATGTCGCTTGGATATTCGTTCATGGTAGGATATTATTATTGTTTTTTTTTAATTTGACTTTAGGCGACACACCAATTGTTTACTTATGCTTAAATGCGTCATTGAGAAGATCAGTATTTAAACTAATCAAAGGTTTATTAGGAAGAACTCCAATACATGTCTTTCATTCAATTATGAATGCGCCATCTTATTTCCCCAACACCGAAAGGAATACGGCCACGAATAAAATACATCCAACAACTGAAGAAAAAGCTTAATATTATTATATATGTATCATATTTTCTAAATTTAACTATCCAAGATTACAAAAAGAGGGATGTAGATCTAGACCTTCACTAGCGCAGACAATGCCAAAAAATAATGACACCCCCACGCAAGACTCCCCTCCCCTTTGAGTGCATCTCTCATCCAAAAATGTGGCAAAAACATGATCCTTGCACATTTTCCAAAATACACCCTCTCTTTATCATAGGTGAGAAGGTGGGGGTTGAAAATTTTCGAAAATTTGCGCGGGGTCCAATATTTAACGCATCCTTTCTAGGGATCCGTATGTTTGTTTTGTTTTTGGGGGTTCTTACGCCCATTTTTAAGAATTTTGCTTATTATCTTGTATTAGAATTTTTTCGCTTGTGAATTATTTTTTTTTTGGAAAGTTGGCAAAGAAGAATTAGTAACGAACATTAGGTCATGTAATAGCGGAAAGCTGGCAATGGAAAGTTGGAAACGACAAACATTTTATGCTTCTGGCCAATAATTTGTTTTCCAATGTTCTACCAATAGTGTCATTACACACGACTTTATTAAAAATCAGGCAACGCTAATTATAAAACTCATTGCCAACTTTCCGTTTTTTCGTTGCCAACCTTCCTAGAGCCGGTGTTCCACTAAAGAACATATAAAAAGTGCAAAAACGAATAAGCGACTTTTGGTGACTCTATTTTTGTTCAGACAAATTTTTCAAAAACTGCACATTTAATTTTTTACTTAATGAGAGAATAGTAGAAAATGCCCTAAAGAAAATGAAATGGCGTTTTTTCGAGGAAAGTTTTAAAAAAATCGAATTTTTATGATAAAAAACCTTGCTTTTCATAGAATTGGCATCAAAATGATCATAACTTTTTTCCTAAATTATACAAGAAAATAAAATCGGATTGTTTCGTAACGCTGTTTAACACGGGAACATTTATTGTTAAAACAAAAATATGATAAAGGCATTCAATTGAAAATTTTTAGAAAATACAATTTGACTTTTTTTAAGTTGCATGATGAGACTAAAAAATAGGTGTTCATCATAAATTATTTTCAAAACAATATTTTTTTCAAACCACATCATGCAAACATAAATTATCAACACCCTGATACAATTTAGAGANACTTTTTTTAAGTTGCATGACGAGACTAAAAAATAGGTGTTCATCATAAATTATTTTCAAAACAATATTTTTTTCAAACCACATCATGCAAACATAAATTATCAACACCCTGATACAATTTAGAGAAAAACACAGATAAATATGCATTAGCTCAAAATACAATTAAAAGAAATAACATTATTCGCTCTCATTTTCGAAGACTTTGAATTTGTGCGGCGTTTCCTTAGGCTGCAAAATCTTGGGATTTTGACTAGCAAATTTACTCTTCTTTAAAAGCTGATAATACTCATCGTTTTCTGAATCCCATGGTACGCGAAAGGTTGCCAGAGCAGTGGATTCAATATCAGGATAATCATCATCAGAATCGATACCAAATGCATTCAGAACGCGGCTAAAAAAAATAGAAAATTTGAAATTATAGAGGAAATTAGAGCATTACAGTGCACTAGTTTGGTACAAGTGTGATTTAAGGACCCCACCCAAAAAATTTACACTAAAAATCATCATTTTTTCACCAAAATTCTTCATTTTTTGAGCATTTTTAGCTTAAAAACTAGCATTTGTCAAAAAAATTTCGCCTACGGCGCTGGTTTTTTAACTTTTCTTAAAACTTACACCCAATTTGTCTTAAATTTCCTATTTTCAATATAAAAATGCCAAATTTAACATTTTTCCATACAAAAATCGTAATTTT
>OZJO01014988.1:0-22986 GCA_900406225.1 Acrobeloides nanus | reverse complement strand
ATAGTACACCAGTATATACTTTCGAAACGACTCTTTATCATCCATTTTTGCTCGTCATTTTCTAAATTTGAATAAAAATAAAGGAGTAATGTATTTTTGTTCAAAGTTGGTTCAGTTACTATTCATTTTTCTATGCTTTGGAAATGTTTTTGAATTGCCTATACACGTGGATAGTGCACCTACACCTTCACCATCAACGATGACGACCAATGTTCCACAAACACCATCCCCATCCCCACAAAGTAGCGTAAATAAAAGTATGTAATTCATAATTTAAAGAACAGTCTACTTTTGGGGAGTTGATGCCATGTGATAGAGCACAAAATTTAGAGTATTTTTTGTTTTTACCGCACTACTTGAAAATCTAACCGTAAAAAGTGATGAGCGAAACAAAAAAAATTTCAAACGAGTTTGAACATTGAAACGAAGAGCTTGAGGGATTAATCAGATTGTTTATTGAAACGATTGAATAAAACATAAATTCAAAATCCTTGAACATTAGAGAAGAGAATAAATACAGCATTGAGCTTCGATATGTGGGCCTAAGGCACAATTGCAGATCAGCCTGGCAAGATACCTCCTAATACTCCAAGACTTATAGAGGTTAATCATTTCAAGTAGGCCTTCTTTCCAAAATGATCAACGACCTGGCATGCGCCGCATCAGCGGTCGAAAAGGGCATGTCCTGGGCCCAGAGGGATGGCCCCGGGCCCTGGGGGCCAGTGGGGGCATAGGTCGAAACGGGCCTAAGCCCGGCCAGTATGTCCGGGCCGGCCTTAGGCCCATTTCGACCTCTGCCCCAACCGGCCCGGGGTCTAGACCCCTTTTTCTATCCCTGTGCCGCATCATAGAAACTATCGTAAGGGATCCCGTCAACAGTACGTAGACCTTCGAACGGATCCGCTAGACTTCCAGCCGGGCATGGTGTATGTATTAGAAGTACTCTTAGCGCGTACAACTCTCTTTGGCTCGGGTTGACTGCTTGCATTCTGCGGAGCTTTTTAAAGCAGGCTTTACGTATTCTCCAACTATATTCTGGTTTCCTTTCCATGCGAAAGTCTGTGGCAACTTCTCGTAATAGATGCCAAAATGATACCAAAATTATTGAAATTGAACAATGTTTTGGGTTATTGAAACGAAACCCCTGAATCAGAATTTTCGTTTCAATAACCCAAAACATTGTTCAATTTCAATAATTTTTGTGTCATTTGATTCGTCTCGGCGTGATATAAAAAATGCTGTATTTATTTTCTTTCCAAATGTTCAAGGGTTTTGAATTTTATAATGTTTTGTTAAATCGTTTCAACAAACAATCTGATTGATCCACAAGCTTCTCGTTTCAATGTTCAAACTAAAAAAAAAGTTGCCTCACCATCAGAGGTTAACGGTGACATGTGCCGTGGGCACATCTTAGCACATATGTCCACGGGCACATGTGCCGGCACGTCACACAATTCGAATATGTGACGTGCCGGCACATGTGCCCGGCACGTGCCGGGCACACGTCACATGTTTTTTTCGCACAAGGTCGCGGGTTCGAATCCCGTTTGGAGCTAAATGTTTTTGCACAAAAAAGTCCATTTTTTTCAAAAACGACCAAAAATATTTTTTTCGTGTCAAAAATATTTTTTTCACGTAGATGTGCCCGGCACGTGCCGGGCACATGTGCCAAGTGTGACGTGACGTGCCAGCACACGTCACCGTTAACCTCTGCCCACAATAGCAAAATAGATAAAGAAGTATCTAATTTGATCATTGTTTTGGGTTATTGAAACGAAAACTCTGATTCAGGGTTTTCGTTTCAATAACCTAAAACAATTATCAAATCGGATAAATTTGATGTGTTCTCCTCGTCGAGCTAGAAAAAATGCCGTCTCTTGTCTTTTAAATACACCCAATAATTAAGCGTATTTTACAAAAAAGTAAAATTCAGGGTTTTCGTGTCAATACTCCGACTAATTCGAACGAGGTCGAGACGAATTCAAGACGTTTAACGTCTCATAGAAGAGATTTTTGAGTATATTGCTCATAAAAATTTTAGTCCTTCTGGTTGCCATCGTAGTAATATGTTCGACAGTAATTGTTGTTGCCCTATGCTGTGGATGCATTTGCCTAATTAAAATGCGCTATCGGTTTTCTGCCTTACGAATGAAGTGGGTTCTGTAGTCGAAATTTTTTTGGCCACAACGAAACTTTTTGTTGAATCAGGCAACGTGTACATTGTAATGAAAAGAAACGTAGATCCTTATATAGCTTTTTTGATGCATCCCTGCGTGGTCGTATAGCGGGAAAATCAGGATTAGTACTAACTAATCCTGATTATAGTTAGTACCAATAGTTAGTACTAATCCTGATTTTCTCGCCATACGACCACGCAGGAATGTATCAAAAAAGTTATATAAGGATCCACATTTCTTTTCGTTTCAATGTACACGTTGCCTGATTCAGTAAAAAGTTCCGTGGTAGTCAAACAAAAATTTCGACTATATAAAATTTTCATCGAAAATGAACTTTAGCTTTTATACACGAAACTTGTTCAACCGTAATCATGCTGACACGAACGTGGCTCCAGGCTCCAACGATTACAGAGATATGTCTGGAAAAAGGAAAATTGAGTAGGTTCTAGCTCTTCTGCTCTAATTGAAAATTTTTGAGATACGACCGATGGGAGATGAATGCCAAAAACTTGGTGATCAACGAAAACGAAAAGCTGGGCTCTGGTGCATTCGCATCGGTTTTCAAGGGAAATTTGAAAGGCAAAAATCCGCTGATCGAAAATGCTGTGAATATAAATTTTGCGCTGGAAATGAATGAAAATATTGAGAACGAAGTGGCAGTTAAAATGTTGCATGCACATGCTGATGACGATAATAGGTCTGTTTTAAAAGAGAGATTTAAAGGACCAGTCCGGTTGGAAAAAAGTTGGTACATGTTTTCGTTGTAATACACAAAATTTCAAAAATCGCCAACTTCATACGCAATTATCGTCGAAAACGACAACGATTTAGAGATTGTCGTAAAAACAAAAAATGCTCCATTTTTTATGAACTTATCAAATATCAAAAAAACTTTTTTCGTAAACTTGGCTCAGTGGTAGTACTCCAAGATTCGAGTCTAAGGGTCTTGGGTTCGAATCCCACCTGAGTCGATTTGATTTTGCCTGCGAAAAAAGCATGATTAGGCAAGGTAATTTCTGAATCGTTGTCGTTTTCGAGAGAATTGCGATGAAGTTGTCGATTTTTGAAACTTTGTGTAATACAACGAAAACATGTGCCTGATAATTTTTCTCTAATTTAGAGCCGATTTATTGAATGAGATTGCATTCATGAAAACTTTGGGCTATCACCCCCATGTCGTGAATCTAATCGGATGTGTTACTTCATTGTACGATCCTTTGTTGATTGTCGAATACTGTGCCTATGGAGATATGCTGAGTAAATTTTCTTCATGAAACACTTTTCTCACGCACACAATCTTGAATTTTATAGAATTGTTAAGAAAACATCGAGAAGATCTGATTCCCAGTGAAGAAGGAAAAAAGCCTGACGACCCACCAGAATTTGTCCTGGCAATGAGAGAGTTGTTATCATTTGCATGGCAAATTAGTGACGGCTTGGTATGGCACATAAAATTTTTATGCAAATTTCGAATTTTTTTAGGTCTATCTAAGTTCGCGAAATTTCATACACCGTGATGTTGCAGCCAGAAATGTTTTATTGACAAAAAGGATGGTGGCAAAAGTTAGTGCTTTAGTCTAATAAATAAAGATAACAAGGAACACGATCAACTTGAGAAATTGCGGTTCCCTTTTAAGCCTAGGCCTAAGCCTAAGCCTAAGCCTAAGCCCAAGCCTAAGCCCAAGCCTAATCTCAAGCCTAAACCCAAGCCCAGACCCTAAGATTCAGGAAAAATTGGCAATCAATTCAACTTTTTGTATATTCTACAAACTTTAAACGCTCATATCTCCTCAGGGAAGGCGCATAGGGACGTAATTCCAAAAAATGTTATAATCAAGTCGGATATGAGGAACATTTTGAGCCCGGTTTCGTCAAAATCGGAGGAGGGCAAAAGTTGATAGTGTTCCTTGAAAATTTATGGTTTTAGATTAGTGATTTTGGCTTATGCCGTTATTCCGAGGTGGCTCTTTACACGACAAAAGGCGGGAAACTTCCAATTAAATGGATGGCCATAGAAGCTTTAAAGCAAGCCGAGTTTACCTCGAAAACTGATGTGTAAGCTAAATTTCAGTTTCGACTAGATTAGATTCATACAAGAGGAAAGACTTTTTGAGTGTAACTCATGTTTTCGTGTCAATATACAGACTTTTTCAATACAGACTTTGAAAAAGTCTGTATATTGACGCGAAAATATGAGTTACGCTCAAAAAGACTTCGCAGACTTTTCGATCAATCCCAATATGTTCATTAATTTAGTTGGGCATATGGAGTATTGTTATACGAGTTGTTCACTATGGGCGATACTCCCTACCACTCGATTCAACCAACAGATATGTCAGACTATTTGCTAGCTGGTAATAGACTAGAACAGCCTAACTTATGCCCAGACGAAATGTAAGTTATAAAATTTATAAGCATGAATCTAACAAGGGACCTTCAAGGTCTGACAAACTCAGATTTTTTGGAGACCTAGCTCAAAAGTTAGGAAAACATGTGGAAAAAACGAATATAATAGTCGCTTGATTGATTAGATATAAATTTTTTGAACTATGGGGCACTTAAAGTTGCAAAATTTTTCGATTTTTAATTTTTTTTTAAAGCATTAGTACTTGATTTGAAAAGACATTTCAACAAGCCTCGGTGGTGCAGTGACATAGCAGCGGCTTTGTGGCCACAAGGTCGATGGTTCAAATCCCAGGTGGAGAAAAAATTTTTTGCACAAAGTAAAGATTGAAAAATTTTGGGGTCATAAAGTTGCAAGATTTTTCAATTTTTACTTTGTGCAAAAAAATTTGGCTCAAGCAGGATTCGAACCTTCGACCTTGTGGCCATGAAGCTGCTGCTTTGTTACTGCACCACCGAGCCTTGTTGAAACGTCTTTTCAAACCATGTAATAGTGCTTTAAAAAAAATTAAAAATCGAAAAATTTTGCAACTTTATGTGCCCCATAGCTCAAAAAATTTATATCCAATCAAGCGACTATTATATTCGTTTTTTCCACACTTTTTCCTAACTTTTGAGCTAGGTCTGAACACATGTGTTTCCTAGTTGACAAAATCTGTGATTGTCGAATTTCGCAGCGAAAAAGACGGTATAAGGGTTTTTCCATGCGGGGATCACGAATTCGACGTTATTTTTGGCTGTAAATGCCTGGAAGTACCTGTTTCGAGATAAAGTGCATTTTCTGAAAACCGGGTTTTTTTGAGACTATGCCTAACTTTTGCTAATAAAAAGCTTGTTGAATGCGGTTTTTTACTTTTATTATGGAGAATAGCTCTCGAGAAAACTTTTTTTAGGTAGCAGTTTTTGTCTTTATAACATTGGGTGCTTAAAAATAGCATTTTTACGAAAATACTCAAAAATGACCAATTTCGGAAAAAACGCTATATATCGGGTATTTCGCCATGTTGAATTATGTTAACTTGGGCATTACAAGGGCACGATTGGCCCATCAAAATGACAACATTATTTTTTTATGAATCAGGGTCGCTGTGAGTCGCTGGGACTTTTTGTCATTTTTGGGTGGTTTTTCAGAAATCACGTTTGTTGAGGTGTTAAATCGAAGTTTTGTGAGATGCGGTTTTTGTTATTCGAAAGTAGAGAGTTTGTGGAGTAGAATGAAAAAAAAGATTAAATTTTTTGACCACAGGAAGTTGGAGAAAAATTACTTTGAAATTTCGCTTTGTTTTCACGTTGAAATTTTGAATTTTGTAATGTTGTGTTTTTCGTTTCAATGTTCAAATTTTATTGCGCTCCAAGTTGAATTTATTTAGTGAGATTAACACATGGGAAAGTTTTTAAAAGTCATATCGAGACAAAATTCGATTCTTAAAAAATTCAAAACCATGCCCGAAGCTCAATACCATCGATTTTACGTGTATTTTTTGAATTTTCTAACCTCTCTAAAACACCGAAGATAATTTTTTTCGTCCAAAATTTCTTTCTAGCAGATGTATTTCAATATGGAGAACATTTCTAGCGTGGTTTCGAAAAAATCCGAGAAAACATTTTTTCGGCCTCTAATGTCTACTACCACTTGTAAAAATGGCTCAAAAATCGAAGTTTCTCGGATTTTTTCGAAACCACGCTAGAAATGTTCTTCATAATGAAATACATCTGCCAGAAAGAAATTTTGGCCGAAAAAAATTATCTTCGGTGTTTTAGAGAGGTTAGAAAATTCAAAAAATACACGTAACATCGATGGTATTGAGCTTTGGACATGGTTTCGAATGTTTTAGAGATCGAATTTTGACTCGAAATGACTTTTAAAAACTTTCCCATGCGTTAATCTCACTAAATAAATTCAAATTGGAGCGAAATTCGACAATCACAGATTTTGTCAAAAAAAAAACACATGTGCTGAATTTATCAGACCTTGAAGGTCCCTTGTAAGCCTATGATCTTATAGGTATGAACTAATGCGAGAATGTTGGGCCGAGCGCCCCGAACAGCGTCCTACCTTCGAACAAATTCGTCAGCGAATTGCAGCTTTCTTGGACGTGTCCTCGGATTCTTATGGGTATGTTCAAGTCTCGGCTACCGAATACCAACGGATATATGTGACAGTGAAGCCTGCACTCGGAGAGAATGCACCCAGCACTTCAAAAGAAACTGAAATTGTAGAGATGTCATTCGAAAACCAAGTTGAGACCGAAACTAGTTTCATATCCAAGTCAGACCCTGATTCAGAGAATGGAGATGCTGGATCACCAATGAATGTTGTACAAGTGGAAACCAGCTCTATATCTAGGTCGTCTAGCATTGATGCTTCATCTGAAGATGGAGTCAATAAAAAGGAAGAAGAATTAATAGTCTATGATGATGATGTATTATGATAAAAAAATGCTTCATTGATTTTTTGTTGTTCAGTTGGAATGGGCATCAGTTGGAGGTCTCGGTAGCATAATGGTAGTGCACTTGGACGGTAGCCAGGAGGTTCGGGTTCGAGTCCCGGTCGGGTTCGAAAACTTTTGCCCAATTCCCTGATTTTTGTTGTATATATCATTTTTGTTGTATATATATCTAGTATGATTTTTATAAATTTTTTATTGTGTACAAAAATTTTTTCGATTTTCGCGTTAATACAACAACTTCATTTCCCTGAATCAGGTCAACGAAGCGTTTTCATACGTATAAAATGTGCGTAATCGATTCCCCCCATAAAATTACCCCCCCCCCAATCGTGGCAAAATAGAAATTTTTTGATTTTCGCTTCAATACAACAACTCCATTCTCTGAATCAGGGTCACGCAATCAGTGAAAATCCACAGCAAGGATTTATTGTTTATAAAAATAATTTTCACAAAATACACCGCAAACGAAGCTCTGTTTTATGGAGAGATTCAAAAAAGCTGGGTGGGCATGGCCTAATAGATATCCAGGGTGAGTCAAAAAAAGAAAAAAATTTTTGAACCCGAAAAATTTTGGAGCTACTACACAAGAGGGTAGTAGCTCCAAAAAATTTTTTCGATCCTGGTGGGAGTCGAACCCGCGTCAATAAAATGAATGGCTAGCGTCCTAGCCATTCGGCCATGCGTCCCACTCGCCATGTAACAGAGTTTTTTAATTGTATAATAATTTAAAAAGTTTATTTAATCCAAATGTCTTGCATACGATGCTGAACGCATGATTGTCGCTGATGAACTGCTTTGCCCATTACCAGGCGCTACCGAAAAGACTGAACGCTCTTTGGTCCGAATTTTTGCGAGACAATTTTCAGCCACATCAGCACGCTCTTCGGCGTCATTCAATTGCATTTGGAGTTGGCGATATTTTCCAAGATTCGTCACTGCAACTTCTTCCTAAAACATGGAAAATTAATGGCCTGGCGTCCTAGCCATTCGGCTATGCATCCCATTTTTTCGATAAGAAAAGATTTTCATTTAAAGCTGTAATTTCGACTAACCAAGGAAAAGAGCATCAAGATGAGGTTGTTTTGATTTTTAATTAGGAAACGCAAATTTTTAGGACGAGAATAAGCATGAAACCAAGTACTATCTAGTAGATGCTGACCAGAGGGAATTGCCCCTCCCTAACTACTGACCCCAGCTTTCTTTTGCCTCACCCTCCAACCACTAACCATAGCTTTTTTTGCCCCCCTCCCCTAAATTCTGACCCCAACTTTTTTTTGCCCTACCCCCTAGCCACTGACCCCAGCTATCTAGTAGATGCTGACCAGATTGGAAGGAGGAATTGCCCCTCCCTAACCACTAGCCCCAGCTTTTTTTTGTCCCAAACCCTCCCCTAACCACTGATCCCAGCTTTCTTTTGGCCCCCCAATCACTAACCCCAGCTTTTTTTGCCCCACCACTGACCCAACCCCTTTTGAATTGTCATTAATCTTACTGCTTCTTCAGCTTGCTTCTTATAAACTCTTAGCTTCTTTTGTAACTTATCCACAAGGTCGGTTAAATGAGCACCATTTTTCCTATCCTCTTCGACTTGAAATTCAAGCTCTTTGACTCGGCGTTCAGCACGAGCATGAACTTTTTGTGTTTCTTGGTGCCGACGCTGTTCGATATCAAGCTCCTGTTCTTGGCAACGGACACGTCCTTCAAGATTTGCAATCATTTTCTTACCGCCTTTTAGAGCGATTCCTTCCACGTCATCCAATCGCACCTAAAATTCGATTTGAGCGAAAATTCGAAAAGTGTCAGTTTTTATGGAATATCTTATACATACCTGCATCTCTTTGACTTGAGCTTCGAGGCCTTTTCGTAGCCGTTCAACATGCTGGGCATGCTCTTGCTCTTGGCGTAATTCGTCGACAAGCCGAGCTGCATCAGAAGATGCTTTCTTAGCATGTTCATCTGCATTTTTAAGCTCAAGTAGGGTTTCGTCGAATTCAGTCTGGAATTTTTTTTGCTTATTTTTAGATTGTTCTTAGCAAGTGGGTACGGCATGAGCCTTGGGGGGTCTACGATTTATATAGAATTAAAAAATGGCCGTCGGGACTAGTGATGTTCCAAGTGGTAATGATAAAAGGGTATGATAAGTGGTAAGATAACGCATTTGGATAACAGTGATATAACGTTATCATGTGATAACGTTATCACTAGCGATAACGTTGTCGGACTGAAACTTTTTCACACCCTTGGTCTTTAGTAAAGCTTACATGGAGTGCTTGAAGTTCACCTTCAAGCTTTTTCTTGTTCATACTCAAAGTATTGAATTGTGACATTAAATCGTTTACAGTATTCTTAAGTTCAAAAAGTTCCGCTTCCACTGTACGTCTAGCTCGTTCGGTCTAAATTGGAAAGTGGTTATATTCATGTTTTGGAGTTTCGTTTACCTGTTCAAGGTGTTGCATCAAGTCACTCTTTTCACTTTGATAGAAGGCATTGCGCTTTTCAGAGTTGAGTAGCTGCTCTCTAAAATTTTCACAACTTTCTTAGAGTTATATAAAAATGACGATGTTTTTTTAGGGAAAATTTTAAAAATTGATTTTTTATATAATCTTCGTTTTAATACACAGATCAAATGGTGTCAATCCCTTCGCTTCAATACACAAACACGTTTAAATTTATTTTGTTGAGATTTTTTAGAAAACTTTTCCTTACCGCAACTCATCACGTTGTCGCTGCTCTTCGTCAACCTGTACTTGAAGCTCCCTAATTTGATCTTGATACTTTTTGAAGTGGCGTTGCGCATCCGCATTAGCCTGGTTGGCATGATCTAACGCAATTTCCAGTTCCTAAACCACATAAAATTTTTAAAAGTCAAATTCTCGATCAACTTATAATATTTTTCAAAAAAAATTCAATTTTTGAGCAAAAATTCGATTTTTCACAAAAAATTCGATTTTTCTGCCAAAATTCAATTTTTGAGTAAAAATTCGATTTTTCACAAAAAATGCAAATTTTCGACCAAATTCGTACACCCCCTTGTCCTTGACCATTTTGACCAATCGATTACAAAATATGATACCGTAAAACTTCTAATAGAACCCCATGTAAACGTAAAAATTCTCTTAAAAATCGAGTTTAAATCGGATTTCTTCGAGCGAACACTTTTTGGATAGCCCTGAGGATAGGGAATATGCTATATAAAGAATTATTGAAAAATATTTTATTTTCGTCGAGATATGGCCTTTTGAATTTTTTTTAAATTTAAAAAATTTTAAACCTTACGTTCAAAAATCCACCAAAAATAAAAATTAAGTCGATTTTCTTCGAGCGACCACTTTTTGGATAGCTAAGCGTATGAGGAACATTATGTAAAAGAAATTATTGACAATGACTTCGATTTCACGGAGATATGATTTTTTGAAAAAATGTCATTTTTTCAACTTTTTCAAATTCAAAGCGCCATAACTCAGTGAAAATAAAATATTTTTCAATAATTTTTTTTATAGAACGTTCCTTTCTACAGTAGCTATCCAAAAAGTGGTCGCTCGAAGAAATCCGATTTAAACTCGGTTTTTAAAAGAGCAATCATTAACACCTTCTAATAGAGCCCCATGGGGTTCTATTAGAAGTTTTACGGTAACTGTATTTTGTGACGTTATAAACCAAAAATGTTTTCTAACGTCTTATGACATTTCACATGTCCATTTCAAATGTTTCATACATTAATATCGCTTTCGAGTTTCTTTTTGATTCGCAGCATTTCCGTCTTTCCTTTGATCTCCGCTTCCAATGTAGCTTGCATCGACTCAAGCGCTCTTTGATGATTTCGACGGGTGTTTTCAAACTCTTCTTCTTTGTCTTGCATGCGTTTTTCAATTTCCTCACGAATCTGCGTGACTTCAACTTGTGCTCGGAGAACTTTGTTTTCTTCTACTTCGAGTGCTGCTTCCGCTTCACCAAGTGCACGCTTGATTTCTTCTTTTTCAACTTCATATTTTCGAATGATCTTGTTGAACTCATGAATCGAATGTTCACCTTGATTCAACTGTTCTGTAAGCTCTTTAACTTCCTGGGCTAGAGCTCGATTTTCACGACGTGTGCCCTCTAGCGCTTCACTCAACTCATCATTAATAGATTTAGTCTTGAACAGGTCAGTCGACATGCAGCGAGCTTCTCGCTGCGACGCATCCAGCTCAGCATTCAAATCGTCGCATTTCTTTTTCCATTCTTCCACCACTCGATCGAATCCATGTTGCTTCTTTTCTAACGCGGTTGCATAGCTAGCCGAGCGTTCGACATCGATTTGGGCATCATCCAACTCGCATAGCAATTTTTGTCGAACTTTTTCAAGACTTGCAATCTTGCTATTGGCCGCTTCATTGGTTTCGGTTAACTCTTGAACTTTTTGCTGCAGCTTCCGCTTGGCTTGTTCGATTTCATCCATTTTGAGTATCCCTTCAGTTTCGACTCGAGCCTTCCATTGTTGGATCTCGGCGTTGAGCTTGCTTATTTGGCGCAGGCTTTCCGACTTCGTTTCTTGCTCTTCTTCAAGTTGTTGGCGGAGATTTTCATTTTCATGTTGGGCATTTTTGAGTTGACCAATTAGAGCTTGATTTTCACTAAAATTCAACATTTATAGTCTGTTTCAGCAAGAGAGAAAAAAGCCCACATAGCTCAGTGGATGAGTAAGGCGACTGTCCGATCTGGCAAGTTAAGCAACATTGGGTCCGCAGGACAAAACTTTGATTTTCAAAAAACTTGTTGATTTTCAGGGGCAAAAGTTGTTTGCTCCTTAAAAATCAAAATTTTTTGTTGAAAGTCTAAAGTTTTCACCTTGCGGGCCTAACGTTGCTTAACTTGCCAGATCGGACGGCCGCCTCACTTATCCACTGAGCTATGTGGGCAGCGCTTTTATTTTCTCCCTCGCTGAAACAGACTATATTGATCAAGTAAAAATTTTTCTCTACCGTCTTTCGTCATCTACGGCTCGTTTTGTTTCTTCAAGTTGCCCGGTTAGCTGACTTTTTGCTCGTTGAAGGTTATGTAACTAAATAATTTTTATAAATTTCATCTAATCCAGAGACCTTAAAGGAGGGGGGGGGTAAACTTTGCAGCAGCACTTCCGAAAAAAAATTTTTTCGGAAGTGCTGCTGCAAAGTTTACCTCCCCCCTTTAAAGGACCAGTCCACCAGGAAAAAAACTCTATGTAAAAATTGTATATTCGGAAAATTCATAACAAATAGAGCATTTTGTGTTTTTACGGCATCTTCTGAATCGTTGTAGTTTTTGAGATAATTGCGTTTGAAATTTGAATTTGCGTTCATGTTTTCGTTGTAATACACAAACTTTTTTGAATTTTTCGTGGAAAAATCGATTTTTTAAACTTTCATAAAATAAACACTATAGCAATTGTTATAGCTAAATGAGAGGAACAAAATGACACCAAAATTATCCAATTTGAACATTGTTTTGGGTTATAGAAACGAAAACCCTGAATCAGAATTTTCGTTTCAATAACCCAAAACAATGTTCAAATTGGATCATTTTGGTGTCATTTTGTTCGTCTCATTTAGCTATAAAAAATTGCTACAATATTCATTTTATAAAATCGATGTAAAAATCGATTTTTCCGCAAAATATTCAAAAAAGTTTGTGTATTACAACGAAGAGCTTGTACACAAATTCAAATTTCAAACGAAATTATCTCAACAACGATTCAGATCATGCCGTAAAAACAAAAAATGCTCCATTTTCATGAATTTTCCGAAACTCTTGTAGTCTGTCACAACCTGTGTTTCCATATCCTCCAGGGCATGCTCCAAATCACCATTTTGACACATCAATCTTGACTTCAAAACGGTCGTTTCCGCCAAAAGCCGGCCTTGATCTTCGGTTTTTGTGTGCAGCTCAGCCAATTGCATTTCGAAAGATTTGCCCATCTTCTCAGCTTCTTGACGAGCATGAGCTTCAATTTCCACTTGCTGATTAGCTTCTTCAAGTTCTTTTTGAAGTTGTCTTTTGTCGTTGTCCGATTTGGTACGAAGGTTGTGCAATTGCCCAAGTTGTTGTTCGAGTTCTGTAGCCACATCACAATGCTTCTTCCGTAAAGCATTCATTTGAGCATCATGGTTCATATTGGCTTGTTCTAGATCTCGTCGAAGTTTGGCCATTTCCGTTTCTCGTCTTTTGTTGGATTCGGTTTGTGCTGTGATAATTCCATTGGCTGCTTCAAGCTTTTCATTTGTTTCGTCCAACTCATGTTGGAGCTCTGCTCTTGAGCGTTCTGATTTCGAGCGGGCTTGGCGCTCGGATTCTAATTCTTCATCGAGCTCGTTCACACGACACTGGAGCTCCTTGATCTGTTTTTGGAGCTTGTTGACAAGCGATTGTTCTTCAGCAAGTTTTGAGGTCAGGGCATTCATTTCTGTTTCTTTTCTAATTTTTTTTGTTACAAAAAAGTTGTGACTAATTTTTCAATTTTTGAGGAATTTTTTATTTTTAACGAATGTTTCGATTTTTGATAATTTTTTAAATTTTGACGAATTTTTCGATTTTAACGATTTTTTCAATTTATTGACGAATTTTTCGATATTTGACAATTTTTTCGATTTTGATGATTTTTTCAATTTTTGACGATTTAAAATTCGAAAAATTCTAATGGTCTTCAAAAATTGAAAAAATCTTCAAAAATCGAAAAAATTGTAAAAATCGTCAAAAATTGAAAAAATCGAAAAAATTGCAAACGGCGTCAAAAATTGCTACGTCATTTGAAAGCTGGGTCCCGTAAACCGTTAATAATACATACTGTTTAAGATTTTGTTCAATGTTATGCTTCTGTTGAGTCAATTCGTCCACATTTTCTTGCGCAAGTTTGAGTTCACCTTCGATTTTGCGTTTTGTTTTTTCGAATTCTTGTTTGTTACGTTTTTCGCGCTCTAGGTAGCTATCCAACTAAAAAACAAAACAAAATACAAATATTGGACCTAAATTTTACTTCATTCGACTGTTGTTCCAATTTAGATTTGAGCTTATTCAAATTCTTAACTTTTTCTTCTTCCACTTGCAAATTCTGTGTTAGCTTGCGATTCGCTTCTTCTTGCTTTTTCATATCATGATTCAGCTTGGCAATAACTTCTCCTTGGTGTTTCATTTCTTCTTCAAGTGCCCGGATGTTAGCTTCACGAGCTAGCTTTTCCGCGTCGGCTTGACGTAATGCAGCTTCCATTTCTTGCAAGTTTTTCCGTATGCTTTCAATTTCTTGCTCGGATCGTTTCTTGGCACGCTGCAAATCAGAATTGCGGTCTTCCATCTCGTCTAAACGATTCGACAATTCCTAAAAAAGTGCAAATTTGTATTGAAAGAATGAGAGGAGCTACTTCGGCTCTTATATTCCATTGAACGTGGTCTAACGTCGAAAAATTCTATTGACCCTATAGGGGGTAATGTTATGCGGGGAATCGATTATGCGCATTCGCGAACCCTGAAAATGCTTCCCTGACCCTGATTCAGGACAAATTGCGTTTTTGAAACGAAAATGGTCATTTTTCGCATTTTCAAAAATCCAAGTTTTTCTCTGTTTCAGGGTCAGGGAAGCATTTTCAGGATTCGGGAATGCGATCAATCGATTCTCCGCATAAAATTACCCCCTATGGGGTCATTTTTTCAATTTTTAACAATTTTTGTTGATTTTTTTCAATTTTGAGAAATAAAATTTTTCGATTTTAGACCACGTTCAATGGGGTATAAGAGTCGAAGTAGCTCCGAATGGGAGCTTTCATTTACGTCTAGCTTTTTATCAAGTTCTTCTTTGATTGCTTCGAGTTGTTCAATATTCTCTTCCGATTCCGCTAGATGGACTTTTTCTTGTTCCAATTTTGTGAAAAGTTCATTTTTCTCACTTTTTAGCTGTGTGACTTGTATTTCAAGTTCTTTCCGAGTGACTTAAAAGATTTTTCGTATTAGAATTTGTGGGCTTAAAGGACCAGTTCTACGAAAAAATTTTTAAGTAGCCTAAGGCGGGATTTATAATTCTGTCGTGTCGCGACATGAAAGTGCATTTTTGTGTCGTACGACAGCATTTGGGGTCCCCACAAGCTATCGTATTAACCACAAGCAACGGCACAAGCTAACGCAAGCTATCGTATGAAAGTCATTGTACGAGTGTAAAATACAATCGTACGACGGACGAAATGATCACAAGCCATCGTACGAGTACGATGGCCGAAATTCGTACGATGAGCCGTCGTACTTTTATCGTACGACATGCATTCTTGTGTCGTACGACGTTGTACGACATGTCGTAGTACGCATCATACGACACTTCGTACGACGTCTCATACGACAAAAATGCATTGTCGTACGACAAAGTACGGCAGCAAAGTATGACAAATTTCGTACGGTGCCATCGTACTGCATCGTACGATCGTACGACAGCTTGTGGCGATTTCATCGTACTTTTACGTTAATTTTACGATTATACAATAGCTTGTGGGTCGTCGTACTTTTGCTTGCGTTCAGTACGATAGAATGTACGAGCTTGTGCCGACCCTTATAGTTCAGTCGTACGACACGTCACGACACGACGGAAGTATAAATAACGCCTAAGGCTTAGCTTAAGCCTAAGCCTGTAGTTTAGCTCAAAACACATAACTTTATTGGCCAAAGTTGCCCAGAATTTTGTGCTCTACAAGATAGGCTACTTCTAAAAAAAGTCTATTTTTAAAATTTTGTGTAACTGGTCCTTTAACATACGGTGCTCGGGAAACAGAAATTTTGCGATTTTGGGGAAGGAAGAATTATCCGGATTGCCCCTCGCCTAACTAAACTCTATTTCACGAGGAGAGGGCAAAAAAGTCTGCGCTCCATAGTTTAGTGGATAAGGGAGCCGACCGTCCGATCTGGCAAGTTAAGCAACGTTGGGGCTCGCAGGTTCGATCTCGTTACCTTCTTCTTTGACTAAATTTTCTTCGAGCTCTTTAACCTTCACCGAGAGCTGTTCGATGGCCTCGGCTTGTTTTTCAGATTTCAAAAAAGGCTTGACTCTGCCAAATAGTTTGAACCATTCCCAAGTTCGTAGAGTGCACCATAATCGAACATTTCGTTGTAATACACGCAGGCCTGTAAAATTTTCTACATTTTTAAGTCTTCTACATGGTTTTTTACCAGCTTGTTGTTGTACTCGGCGTTTGATATCCTTTTGAGCGAGAAACCCACGAATTTGTGCCTGAAACAGGGTCATAATTTTGGAAAGCTTTTCATCTCGAAGGTCTTCCAATCGGGCTAACACGCCAGCCTTGAAGAAAATTTTTGTCTCTCCGTGTCGAAATTCTTCTGCACAAAGCTGTTCCTGCTTGCATAGCCGATCCGTGATAGCAATCGATGACTTTTTGTGATCCGAATTTTTCGCTTCCTCCGCGGCTAGGATGGAATACCGATGTTTGAAGTCATTGTAAGTCATTCGATTGGGGAACCCTTTTCGGCAAATGCGGATCCCTTCAAGAACGCCGCTGAATTTTTGAAAGTTAGATAGGTAACTCCATGGAATGCCGGACAGTTGGTCAACTCAGGCCAAAGCCTAATGTCTAAGTCTAATGCCTAAGCCTAATGCCTAAGCCTAAGGCCCCTGTTCGGTCGACCAACTGTCCGAGTCGGCCAACTGTCCGGGTCGACCAAGTGTCCGAGTCGATCAACTGTCCGACAACGACTCCATGTACACGGCGTACAAAATATCCGAAAAGGTGAAGACAAGGGTCAAAATTTAAAAAAAAAGTCGTCAATCGACTCAGCTCGCCGAGCGCTTCAAAACGAGTACTATATCATGGGATTTGCCCATGGCCGAATGGCTAAAGCGCTATAGCCTAAGGCTAAGTGTAAACTTAAGTCTAAGGCTAAGCCCCCAATTTGCGCTTCAAAACGAGTACCATATCATGGGGGTGTGTGGGTTTTGTCCATGGCGGAGTGGCTAACACGCTCGGCTTTCACTCAAAGGGCGCGGGTTCGATACAGCGCGAAAAAATTCATTTTTTATTTTGTTGTCCAAAGTCATAAAAATTTTTGCATACCCACATTTTTATGCGAAGAACACGATGGTGATATTATTTTTCCATGAAAACTTTTGGAAAAATCTCAAAAAAAATATTTTTCCAAAAGTTTCCATAGAAAAATAATATTGCCATCGTGTTTGCCGCATAAAAATATGGATATGCAAAAATTTTCATGACTTTTGACAACAAAATAAAAATGAATTTTTGGGCGCGGGATTGAACCCTCGCCCTTTGAGTGAAAGCTGAGCGCATTAGCCACTCGGCCATGGGGGAAAATCCCCAAAATCCCATGATATGGTACTCGTTTTGAAGCGCTCGGCGAGCTGAGTCGATTGGTGACATTTTTTAAAAATTCTGACCCTTACCTTTTCGGATTTTTTACGTACGCCGATGTGTCTTACTTGCATGTCAGCTGGTTCATTACTAGATTTGAATCAATTACACCACTAGCCTTCTTTTCGTTTGGTATGATACAGCTTAAAACAACGTTTTTTATACAATCTGTGTCATGGCGAGCATGAAAATGCTTCGCTGACCCTGATTCAGGGAAATAAGTGTTTTGTATTGAAGCGAAAATCGAAAAATTTTCGGTTTCTTCCCTCAAATCATCTTCCTGGAGGAAATTTTATGCGGGAAATCGATTGCACGCATTTCCGAAGCCTGACCCTGATTCAGGGAAATTAGTACATGTTTGATTTTCGCTTCAATACACATTCTTATTCCCCTGAATCAGGGTCAAGGAAGTATTGTCAAGCTTCGGGAATGCGCGCAATCGATTCCCTGCATGAAATTACCCCCAGAAATATGATTTTGAGGGAGAAATTTCAATTTTTTATTATTTTCGCTTCAATACAAAACATTCATTTTCCTGACTCAGGATCAGAGAAGCGTTTTCGGGTCAAAAAAACATGAAAAATCGCCCAAATTCCGGTTTTTTTTTCGATACATCCTGTATATAAAAATTTTTGAACTAACCGAATAAAATGGGGATGTGTTTGATGAAGCATGCCCATGAGGTTATTCAACGATTCACGATACATCATGGATACTAAAAATCCTCACTTTTTATAACAAACATTTTTGTGTTACCGGTCATGAAACTCGATGCTTTTCCACCTCTTTTTGTTTCTTTGCCCTGCTTGGCCAACTCTGCAGCTTCTTCTTGCGTCACGTAGTCGTCCCAAATCTCCAACATCAACCGATTCCCTTGACTATTCTTCAAGACCGCCACCGCGCTGTCATTCAACGGATCTTTGTTCTTTTCAAGAAAGTTGTTCACATTGTAACACACTGTGCCAGCATAATGGACAACCGCCATGTGGGCTTCGACTTGCTTCCCTTTGGGTGGTTTAGGCCGTTGGAAATTGGGATGTTTGCCCAAATGTTGGTCGGTGAGTTTTTGAACGTAAGTCATATCACTGGCTCTTGGAACAATGCATTCTTCATCTAGCATTGAGATGATGCCGAGAGGCTAAATTTTTTGGGTACTTTATAAATTGTGCTACTATTATTGCTAACTTTTTCGATTAGATCAATCGTTGCTTGCAAGTCTAATCCGAAATCGATGAAAGTCCATTCGATGTTTTCGCGCTTATATTCTTCTTGTTCCAAAATGAACATGTGATGGTTGAAGAATTGTTGAAGTTTCTCATTCACAAAGTTGATCCAGAGTTGTTCGAAGCTGTTGAACTAAATAAGAGTATATACTCGAATACCTTCTGCACTTCATACTATTCAAATTTTAAACTTGAGCGAGTATTGACACGAAAACCTTGAATAATTGTAACATTATAAAATAAAGTGGAAAGTCGACTGATCGAATTTTTGCTCAAAAATCGAATTTGGTCGAAAAAATGAATTTTTTATGAAAAATCGAATTTTTGCTCAAAAATCGAAATTTTGACGAAAAATTGAATTTTTTGTGAAAAATCGAATTTTTGACCTAAATTCGATTTTTCACAAAAAAATTCAATTTTTCGACCAAAATTGAGCTTTTTGTGAAAAATCAAATTTTGGTAGAAAAATTGAATTTTTGCTCAAAAATCGAATTTTAACGTAAAATTGAATTTTTAATGAAAAATTGAATTTTTGCTCAAAATTGAATTTTTTGTGAAAAATCGAATTTTAGTCGAAAAACGATTTTTCACAAAAAATTCAATTTTCTGACAAAATTCGATTTTTGAGCAAAAATCCGAATTTTGCTCAAAAATCAATTTTTGGTCGAAAAACTGAAAAATTACTCTTTCTATTCAATTTTCAAACTTGAACGAGTATTGACACGAAAACCCTGAGTAACATAAAAAAAATCCGCCTACATCAAAAATCTCAAATCCGGCAATGTCCAAAACTCCGATGAAATATTTCCTCTCGATGGAACGCTGGTCAAGCGTCTTGTTGCAGCGTGAAATCAACCAGCGAAACATTCTTGCGTAGATGGCTTTGCCTAGCCCGGCAACAGAGCAATGGACTTGCTCCAAATTTTGGCCTTTGTTGACCCATTCATTGCCAACACGAACACGTGGTTTTGTCAATGCTTTGAGGAATGCTTCATGTTCAATCCCGAAACAGTGCGCTACATTTTTGGCATCTAAAGTGATGCAAAAGTAGTAAATTGTTGGATAAAATATTAAACCTTCTGCGCTTGAATCAGGGAAATGTATTGAAACGAAAAGCCAGGTATCATAAAATGCAAAAAATACGACGTTCTTTGAATTTTATGATGTCTGGCTTTTCGCTTCAATACATTTTCTCTGATTCAGGGAAAAGCGCAGATGGTATTCGAATATACCTTCATCGCCATCTATGCCGGCTTGCTCTTCACGCGGACGCTGTTTGAACTTCATCTCCCCCATGTGCATAATTCCGGCAACATTTTTGTACAAATTCATGCATTCAACTTCATCAAAGCCCATGATGTCGAATGCGGTTTGGGTAATGCCCATTTCTTCTTTGTCGTTAACCTAAATCAATTTTTGTAGCTATTACATAATTTTTGCGACTTTTCGTTTCAATACACAATACGCCTTCCTTGAATCAGGGAAGGCGTGTAGCTCCAAAGTTTTCGAAAACCATTTAATAATATAAAATTTACCCCATCTATAGTCAACTCGGCTTGCGAACAGAAATGATAGTACTTTAAATCGTTGTTTAGCTTGAGCTTATCTATAAGATTAGCTGTTGAAAATGGCCCAGTTCCAGAAACAAGCCAAGCGATTCGCGGTCGACTTTTGAAGTCGAAAAAGTCTCAAAAATTAGCAAAAAATCGATTTTTTGCCTGATTCAGAGAAGCGTTTTCAAGATTTTTCAACGCCGATCGCAGATGTTTGAGGTAGCCCCATATATTATCAATGGGAGAGGACTGTCCCCCCCCCCTCATGTAGCTAGCATCGAGCCAAACATTAAGATTCAAATAGCCTCGGAGTTCCAAGTCTCAAAGCTATATAGCCGAGCCAAAAAATTAGATGGCGACTTTTTTTGGTCGACAACATAGCCCCAAGGTAGCTTGTCCCCCCTACTTGTTCATGTATGGTAGGGACCAGGGATGTCCCAGTATTAGAAATAAAAAATATTGGTATTGGGACATCCCTAGTGGGAGGTGCCGATGCACCTCTTCTCAAAATTGTACCAATTTATACCAAATTTGTTATAAATTTACCTTTTATCAACTTCCTTGATATCCTCCAACAACTTTTTAGCTTCATTGATCAGCTCTTCTCGATTTTCTACTGGAGTGCTTCGTTCAAAAGTCAAAGTTATCTGCTCGATTCCATCAATCACCCATTTAGCCACACTCCTAAGATCTTGTGCATCGGTTCTTAATGTATCCAAATTTTTGAAAACGTTTTTCAACTTTTCTTCAGAAGCATTAAGTAGGTCATTTGTACGATTAGCTCTGATACCAACACTTGAAGCGTTATCATTGGCAGTATTGATTTTTGATTTGAGATCTTTAAGTTCAGATTCTTCGGATGTGATTGAAATAATCGTATCCACCGCTGGGTCGAGATCATTCACAGCTTTTTGAATTCTATTCAATCTTGCACCGGTTAGAGCCACACTTGACACATTCCCCAGCGTTGTATTCAAAACTTCGACTTGAATGTCATAACCATCGAGTTCTTTGTTCAAAGCATGGACACATTCATCACAAAACCGGCATCCAAATTTCGGAATTCTCAAATAGGTGTCAATACAAGTGTCACATCTCGGTCCACTAGCGCCTTCTTGACAATGGCATTGTCCAGTTTTCACATCACATACAGTGCCCATAGATAGATCGGCTTCGCAATCGCATTTTTTACAGCCTTGTGGAGAATAGTCCCAATAACCATGTTCACAACGTTCGCAGCGTAAGCCGGCTGCTCCGGGCATGCAAGCGCATTGACCGGTTTTATGATTACATTGTGAATTGGTGGCTGCTACACCGCAGTGGCATTCGCGGCAGCCATGGCAGGAATCGAAGCCCCAAGCATTTTCCTAAATTAATTTTTATGAACCGCAATGTGACTTTTTTCTATACAGTCAAAATCGACCGCGAGGGGTCATTTCACCGCGAAAATTTTATGGGGAACAACTTTGTAGAACATCACTTTCCCGGCAAAAATCATGTAGAGGGTCCAAAAGTCGATTTTTGACTAAAGTCACGAAATTTGCATAAAAATGACTAATAACGTTTTTTCTATACATCAAAATCGTCAATGAAAGGTCATTTCTATGTGAAATTTTATGGGGAATAACTTTGTATCTCTGTCTAAATGTTAAATGTCCCTAAAGCCGGAGCAGAGACTTTTCCCAACAATAAGTTAAGCTTAGCTTACAGCGCATTTATCACAATTCTTTCCTTCAACCATTGGATGGCAATTACAAACACCAATCTTGTTGTCACATTCCATACTTCCGCATTGGTTGCATGTACATTCCGTACAGTTTTTCGCTTCGATAGCGTCACCATAGTACCAAGATTTACAGTATTCACAATGTCTTCCATCGGTGTTCTTTTCACAAAGAGCACAATCACCAGTCACCGGGTTACAAGCACCGGGGTCGGTTAAATCATTGTTTTGGTTGCAGAAACATGTCTCACATTTTCCTCCATGGCGCTCAGGTTCACCGTAATAACCGGCGTCGCATAATTCACAGCGATCACCGGTATATCCGGATTTGCAGTTGCATTTTTGGAGGATGCCGAATTCAGAGACCTAAAAANAGATTCTCTGGCTTCTTACGAGTGTCTTACTTCGCATGAAACAGCAAAATTATTTCCAGGTGTTGCATATGGGCATGGACATGCCAAACAAGCATATGGACCGCCTCGAGTAGCATTTCCATAATAACCTTCAACACACCTTTCACAATGCTCTCCCTCGGTGTTATGCTGACAATCGGTGCAAATTCCAGTATCTGGATCACAAGTACCAGAATGTCCATGGCAGTTACAGGGTACACAAGAGCCTAGGTAGCTGCCGGATGAAACTCGGTAGTATCCATGAGCACAATATTGGCAGGATGGTCCAGAATAGGGAGCTGGGCATTCACAATATTCTACAGATGTGGCTGTTATTGGGCTGTCCTAAAAATTTCTCTTTTTGAACAAAAATTCAATTTATCAATAAAAATTAATTTTTAAAGAAAATTTCTATTTTTGAGCAACAATTAGAAAATCAAAAAATTATGATTTTCATTAAAAAATTCTATTTTTACAAAAATTTAATTTTTTACTTTTTGTGAAAAATCGAATTTTTGGCAAAAATTTGATTTTTGAACAATTATTCGATTTTTCACAAAAATCCAATTATGTGAAAAATTGAATTTTTGACAAAAATTCGCTAAGGGTCAAAATTTGAAGGTTTGTTTGTACATGTATGATCTTACATATCTTCCATCTTCACTCGCCACTTCTAGCTCAAAATTCTCCACAAC
>OZJO01014984.1:0-14274 GCA_900406225.1 Acrobeloides nanus | reverse complement strand
AATATCAATGTTTAAAATTTTGGAACTAGTACCGATTAGGTTCACACTGAACGTGAAATTTTTCGAAAAAATTTTTTATCATCCGGAATTGACCCCCTATAGGGGTAATTTTATCGATTGCATGCATTCTCGAAGCATGAAAACGCTTTCTTGATCCTGATTCAGGGACAAATTTGGTTTTTGAAAATGCGAAAGATGACAATTTTCGCTTCAAAAACCCAATTTGGATGCTTTCCGGGCAAAAATAGAAATTTTTTCGATTTTCGCGTCGATACACCGAATCTATTTCCTGAATCAGGGTCAAGAAGCGTTTTCATATTTCGGGAATACGCGCAATCGATTCCTGCATAAAATTACCCCTAGAGGGGACAATTCCAGGACGTTCATAAAGTTGACACGAAACGATCAATTCTATTTACGCGCAGCGTTGTTTGCTGAAGTCTAGGAATATTTCCACCATAGGTCGGCAAGGTGGGGGAGGGGACCCCCGATGAGGTGGTCCTCCACCACCTCCACAAAAAACGACCTTTTTTTAGCTTGAGGTAGTCTTCTGCACCCAATTTTTATGGACTACCTCATATGTTCGGTGGGATCTATGTGTGATCACTCCTCAATGTTGGGCCCATGAATGCGTGGTCCCCCCTCAATTGTGGGTCAGGGGGTCTCCCCCCTGACTATGATTTCCACGACGAATTAGTTCATATGAACAAAATACAAGTCGTATCTCGTGTTCTCAACGTTATCTTGTCAACTTTATTCATGTCAACTTGATCGTGTCAACCTTTTGTGTCAACTTTATGCATCAGGAAGCATAGTTAACCGGTACGCCGCCGGACCGTCCGATCTTGCAAGTTAAGCAACGTTGGGTCCGGAGTGTCTAAGTTCGATTTCCGAAGCTTTGAGCATGTGAAATCCCCTGGCTCCAGGCGTTGGGTATGCGCCCCAGTAATTTGGGGGTAACTCTTGTTGTGGGCTGTGTACCCCTCAAAAATAGGAAGAGGGAGAGAGGGAAAAAACTTCAATTCCAGATGAAAAAAATTTGTTTCGAAAAATTTCACGGATACCTAGTTCCAAAATTTGTATTGTTGTTATAACTTTTGCCACTTTTAAAACTTTTCATCTTAATCCTTCTATTTTGAGTTCCATTAGTTGAGAGACACACAGATTGATTTCCCACCTCCGTTTGTCAAATCGTTGATGTCTTGGAATTTTCGCAAACGATGTTGGTTTGTTGGCCTTTTAATGCTTCTTCTTCTTCTTTTTCCTCAAGAATAAAAGAAGAAGATGATGACAAACGAATGTGAAACAGTTTCATGGAAGAAAAGTATCAAATAACAGCCAATTTCCACGAAACGACAACCAACGAGAAAATAACTAACTTCAACTTCGCTTTTTGCAGCAACAAAGTCGAGAAAAATTTCACTCCGATTGGAGGCAATCTGTACAAGTCATCCAAGAATGTCACAATGATTTTGGCTTATTTGCATATTGATGAAATACGATTGTTTAGTTATGAATGGTTTTTAGATGATAAATTAGTGTTTGAGTTTTGTGTAGGAGTTGTTGATTTTTGAAAATTTTCAAAATAAATTATTTTTAGGTAAAAAATCAAAATTTCTGAAAAAAATTGTTGATTTTTTTTTTACATTCTGAGGCCAAAAATCGGCATAAACTTCTATGAAACCAAATCCTTCTCACCCTTTTCTCTTCGCAAATTTTGATATCCTTAGGGAGACAAAAGATCAATGGGACTAGCCTAGGGTGACACATAAAAAATTTATCCACTTACTTATTTTATGGATGACTTAAATGTTGAAAAATTATGAATGAAAAATTGTGTGCGAGTGAGTAAGTTTTTTGGAAACAATTTTGCAAATTTTTTTGTTGAAGCTGCGTTCAAGCATGCTAAAAAGATGTCAAGATGTTGTTAAAAAATGGGCACTATAACTTTCGCCACGTTTCATGTTCGCCACAACAACTTTCGCCACGTTCGTGTCAATATACATATTTATTGAAAATCAGGCAACTCAATTAGTCTAAATTAATATGTTTATTGACACGAAAGTTACGTGACGAAAGTTACATGGCGAAAGTTAGCGTGGCGAGATTCGTGACGAAAGTTATAGTGCCAAAAAATGTAACCTTGTCTGATTTTCAATAAAACCGTGTTTATTGAAACGATTGGTTGAGCATAAAATATTGTTTTTTTTGCTTTTGCAAGAAAAATTTCTTTTTTCATTGAAAAATCCCCATTTTTGAAAAAGTCTGTATACTGACACGAAAACATGGGTTACGCTCAAACTGATTAGATCGTATTCATTATGCATTTTTGCATAATACTGAAAAAATTTCAATCTACTAAAGTCCATTTCCGCTGCCAATGGGAAAACAGTCGGGGGCGATGGCCAAGTGGTCTAAGGCGCCGCCCGTCCGATCAGGCAAGTTAAGCAACGTTGGGCCCGCAGGTTCGATCTCGCTGAGCAAAATTTTAATTTTCAAAAAAATTCTTTTACAAACAATGGAGTAAAAATTTTTTCCCAACGTTGCTTAACATGCCAGATCGGACGGGCGGCGCCTTAGACCACTTGACCATCGCTCCAGACTTTTTTCCCATTGGTGGCAGAAGCGGACTTTAATTAAGCAAAAAAATAAATTTCTAGATATTCGCTGAGGCTCGCTGAAAGTGATACAAAAATGGTAGCTTAGTTCTTAGTGAATTTTAAAAGATTCTTACAAATAGGCTAGTTAGCTTAATTGTTTTGTTCTCGCTTCTCGTACATAAGTCTCAGGTTCAACTCCCGTCGGGAGCAATTTGTTTTTGCATAATTATTTTTTTGGTTGATACAAATGGATTTTTCTCAAAAATTTTTTGCGTTTCATTAAAGCTGTCTTAATTAATGTTTTTTCTATGCATTTTTACTATATGTTTGTTATTAAACTTTTAAAAAATGATTAAATAATTTGGGAGCTAGGTTACTTGGGGGACCCACTTAGCATGACCCAAAATTCCAAGGCTAAGGCCAAAGCTAAGACCAAAGCTAAGGCCTTGTCCTTAGCCTTGGCTTTAGCTTTGGCATTAGCCTTTGCGTTGGTCTTGGCCTTAGCCTTGGCATTAACTTTGGCCTTAGCATTGGCGTTGGAATTTTGGGTCATGTTAATTGGGCCCCCAAGTAACCTAGCTCCAAAATTTTTTATACATGATGTATAAAAAACCGAAATTTGAGCGATTTTTTCATGTTTTTTCGACCCAAAACTTTTTTCAAAAATTACCCTATTAGGGCTAATTTTATGCGGGGAATCGATTGCGCGCATTCCCGAAGTTTGAAAACGCCTCCCTGAACCTCAATCAGGAAATCGGAGCATGTGTATTGAAGCGAAAATTGAAAATTTTTTCGATTTTCTGCCTGAAAATGACTTTTTGGGGGTAAATTTATGCGGGGAAACGATTGCGCGCATTTTCAACGCTTTCCTGATCCTGATTCAGTGAATCGGGATGTGTGTGTATTGAAGCGATGACCAATTTTTGCTATAATACATCAATTTTTCTTTGATTCGGGATCAGAGAAGCGTTTTCAAGCTTCGGGAATGCGCTTCTCCGCATAAATTTATTTCCAGAAAATCATTTTTAGGCAGAAAATTTAAAAATCTTCGATTTTCGCTTTAATACACACACTCAGACTCCCTGATTCAGGGTCAGGGAAGCGTTGGAAATGCGCACAATCGATTCTCTTGCATAAAATTAGCCCTAATAGGGCCATTTTTGAAAAATTTCGGATCGAAAAAAGGAAAAAACTCGCTCAACTTCCGGTTTGTTTAATACACCCTGCACATATAGACATGCCATTTTTTGTCTAGAAGTTGAATATCACTTCAACCACTTAACTATGATTACATATGAAGAAATGATGTTCTAAGCTGAAAAGTCAATAACGGATTTCAGATTATGCTATTTTTTTCGTTTTCAACTTTTCAAACTTTTTAGCAAATTTTTGTTTTTTTTTTACTTTTAATAAATTGAAAAAATTGACAAAAAATAAATTTGAAAAAATCTTCTTAATCAAAAAATTTTTTTGAGTGTGTGCGTGTGACAAACATTAATTTGAGCCCACGAAAAAATTTGACGTTCTAGCAGTGTGGTATTTACTACGTAATGTGATTCAGTTTTGTTTGTTTTAGCTATTTTTTGCCTCCGAATTTCGCGCGATTATTATATATCCTTGAACTCTACATTGATTTTTTAATTAAACCGGGAGGGCTGATTGAGACGAGTTATCGTAACAATTTTTTTCGATAAACGTAAAAAATGTTCGGAACGATGACAAAAAAATACGAGGAAAAAACAGTTTTTTTTCATTGCTTCGTCGTTTTTTCGACTTTTTCGGTTTTTTCTTTTTTTTCGAGTTTTTTTTTCGGAACTTATGCACTTCGCCCCCCCCCCTCAAATTTGGGGGGGCCGAAGTGCATAAGTTCCTTTGGAAATTTATGCACTTCGGTCCCCCCCCCCAAAATTCGCATAAATCAAACATTTTTGGGAGAGGGGGCCAAACTGCACTGATCAGTGCACTTCGGCCCCCCCAAATTTCGGGGGGGGGGCCGAAGTGCATAAGTTCCTTTTTTTCATCGTTTCGTCGGTTTGTTTCGACTTTTTCGATTTTTTGGATTTTTCGACTTTTTCAGTCTTCTCGACTTTTTCGGTTTTTCCGATTTTTTCGGCTTTTTCGTATCCAAAAAACATTTTTTTATTTTTTTTTATTGAAACTCGCTGTAAAAAGGCCAAAAACATCCAAAAAAATTTTTTCGATTTTCCTCAAAAACAGTATTTTTTTCATCGTTTTGAACATTTTTTACGTTTGTCGAAAAATTTTTTCAAAATTTTTTGCAATAACTCGTCTCAAATGGCTCTTTAATTTTTGAGCACAGCAGCAATTCGTAAGTCAGAAAATGGATTTTCTTGATCCAGGTGCATCAGAAGTCCGCTCAAATATCAATCAACAACCGAGTGAGGATGATAAAAATGAAAGGGCTGAAGTTAGGATGAGTAATTGTTCTTAACTTTTTGAAAATTAAACATCCAACCTTTTTTAGTGCTGGTTAGACACTGGACAAGTCTTGACAGGGCTAGATTGCAAAAGTTTCATTTATGGTTATTTATTTTTGCGTTGGCGCAAATTTTCTTATTCCATTATTTGTGCCATCGGGTAATTTTTTCGCAAAGCACACAAAATTGTATATTAAAGAGGGGGTCCAAAGCAGGGCAGGGTAGAAAATTTTTAAAAAATTTTTAATAAGTGATCCTCTAGGGGTACTTTGATGCGGAGAATCGATTGTGCATATTCCCGAAAACGCTTCCTTGACCCTGATTCAGGGAAGGAATCGGTATATTGAAGCGAAAATCAAACCTTTTCGGATTTTTATGAGAAAACCATCGATTCTTAGGTTTTTTAGGTGATGAATCGATTGCGCGCATTCCCGAACCTTGAACGGTTTCTGGAGTGCGTGCAATCGATTCCCCGTCTAGAAAAACGCTTCCTTGACCCTGATTCAGGGAAAAAACCAAAAAATCATACTTTTAATGCTTGAAAACCCAAAACACTAATCCTTTTCAAGCATTAAAAGTGTTATTTTTTGGTTTTTTCCTTGAATCAGGGTCAAGGAAGCGTTTTCACGGTTTCCCCCATCTAGAAAAACCTAAGAATCGATCGTTTTTTCACAGAGGATCACTTGTTAAAAAATTTTTTTGAAATTTCTACCCCATTCTTCAGGCACGTAGCCAGGATTTCCTAGCGGGGGGAGGGGAGGAGCAATAATTCAAAGTTCAAAATCCACTCTGTAGCATGGATAGGGCAACATTCACAAATATTCACACGAGAATACTCTTTCAAAATTCCGGTTTATTCGAGTGTTTTGGACCGACTTAACAACTTCCATAAAAAATTTTTTCAAAAAAGTGCTATGAGTACAAAACAAAAATTCATGTGAAATTATAAGCAAAATTAAAAATCCGCGTTTTATCATAAGCTTGGCTCAGTGATAGTGCTCCCGAGGTCGAGTCCAATAGTATAGGGTTCGAATCCCACCTACGTCGAATTAATTTTGAAGCTGGTTTATTTGGTACTGATATCAATTTTTTGAAAAAATTTTTGTGGAAGCTGTTAAGCATGGTCCAAAACATTCAAATAAACCGGAATTTTGAAATAGTGTTCCCGTGTTAAGAAAATTTGCAATAAATTCAACAAAAAAAATTTAGGTTTGGTCTGGTCAAATTTTGTACCTAATTGCTTGCCTAGCCTTTCCTGTCTGTGTTCTAGTTAGTTTTGTGATAATCCAATACAGTGATGAGGTATTTTCCAAATTTAACAAATATATACAGTATGGTGCAAAAAATGAGATTTTGGGCCCTCTTTTTGGACCATCAAGGTCAGGAACACAGCAGTTTTTTGTGGTAAAAATTGGCGGAAACTTGAAATTTTAAAAACGAGTTACGCCATTCGACTCAGCTAAACGAGACGAGTAAAACGAGGTATATATTGTTCACAAAAGAAGAAAACTTACATAGCCGAGTGGTTAGTATGCAATGATTGCACTTATAGGTCGCAGGTTCGAACCCCGGCTCGAAATTAGTCTTTAATTTTCGTGAACTTTTTTTAATATGACTATTTTTGGTCATAGATCATTTTTCTGTTATTATTTTTATATATAGGCGGTTTGGCATGTATGGTAGGGATTGAACCAGCGCCATATATACAAAAATACGACTATATATGAATAATATCAGAAAAATGATCTACGATCAAAAATAGGCATACGCAAAAAATTTCATCAAAATCAGAAAACTTTAATTTCTGGTTGGAATTCGAACCCGCAACCTATAAGTGCAATCCTTGCGCACTAACCACTCGGCCATGTAAGCTTTCTTCTTTTGTGAACAATATATATCTCGTTTTACTCACCTCNCAAAAAATTTCATCAAAATCAGAAAACTTTAATTTCTGGTTGGAATTCGAACCCGCAACCTATAAGTGCAATCCTTGCGCACTAACCACTCGGCCATGTAAGCTTTCTTCTTTTGTGAACAATATATATCTCGTTTTACTCACCTCATTGAGCTGAGTCGTATAGTGTTACTTGATTTATTTCTCATATAGAAAAATCCCCTATTGGGTCATTTTGACAAAAAAAATCTTGCGAGAAATAAGAATAAATATAAAAAATCTCTTTTTTTGCGCCATCCTATAAATATTTTTTAGCAATCTCGGTGCAGCCTAGTAACTTTTTCTTTAATCTCTTCAATAGCCTTTCCTATATTTTTATGGCTGATACATTTACCACTTATTTCGCAGGTTTATAATTTTATATTCAATAGTTAAAAGATGCAACAAAAAATAATCATTTAAAAAAATATATGAATTTTTCAACAGCAATTCAAAATAGCAAAATGAAAAAGAAAAATTTTAGAGTTTAAACATACAGGGTGGCTAAACAAACGGGTGGGGGGACTTTTGCGCCTTTACATATGCGCATCTGACATTTGAACTTTCACATTTGCGCTCTACAATTGCGCCCTACCATTGGCGTAACCACACCTCCCCCCTCCTTACGGGCCGAAAACATAAGGGTCCCCCCTTATGATTTTTTAGAAAAAAGGCTTGGTACCCCCTCCCCTAAAAAATTCTGGCTACGCCACTGGCCTCTACATATGCGGCTAATATTAGCGCGCCGACATTTGCGCCCCTACATATGCGCGCTAATAATTGCGCTCCTACATATGCGGCTAAAAATTGCGCCCCAACATTTGTGCACTCGACTTATAAAATATTTTTCAAAAAAGGTCAAAAATTTTAAAAACGGAAAAGGGCGCACAAGTCGAGTGTGCAAGTGTCGGAGCGCAAAAATATCTGGTGCTCAAAAGTCGGGTGCGCAAGCGTCATTGCACATATATGAGAGCGTAAAAGTCCTCCACCCAAAAAATCGTACTTTTGCGAATTTTCGAGCAATTTTGTCGGGCGCAATTATTAGCGCGCAACTGTCGAGGCGCAAAAATCTGATGCTCAAAAGTCAGGTGCGCAAGTGTCGCTGCACATATGTGAGGGCGCAAAAGTCTCCCATCCAAAAAATCGTACTTTTACGAATTTCGAGCAATTTTTTTTATTTTTCCCAAAATGACCCTATGGGGGTTTTTCTATGCGAGAAATCGTTTGCGCGCATTAAAAAAATTTTGAAAACGCTTCCCTAACCATGAAATCGCAGAAAATTTGAAAAAAACGAAAATTTTTGGTTTTTTCTGTGATTTCATGATCATGGAGGCGTTTTCATGGTTTTTCAATGCGCGCAAACGATTTTTCGCATAAAAAACCTCCATAGGATCATTTTGAAAAAAATTTTTTGCAAAAAATTGCTCGAGAATTCGTACGGTTTTTACCCACCCTGTAGTTATTTTTGGGAAAAAAGTAAAAATTTCAGGGGAAAGAAGAACGAGGCGCCGAATTATCTTCACTTTATAGTTCACTAGCAATTAGTACCCTGTATCAATTTTTTGTGCTGCCTAGACATCGACGCTTATTTTTCGTGCTATCAGTTTTATTCAATTTTTTCAACATAATTTTGATCACTTTGGTTTTATATAGTAATTCTAAAATGCAAGCCAATACCGAAGATGAAGATTCGCCTATATTTTCGGTAAAAATTTGTGGACAAGTTGTACATACCTGGGCAGAGGAGGTCCATATTATCCAAATTTTGTGATGGCTAAAGGAGCCACTTCTCAAATTTTGCGATCCCCCTGAGTTGACGACAAAAAAGTCACAAAAAATTTGCTTTTTTGCGACCCCCGCCCAGATTTTTGCTAGGGCTAAGGGGGCAACTTCAAAAATTTTGCGATGGGAGCCTATTTTTGAACATCTACCCAGGGTGAACTTGTAAAAAAATGCTTAAAAATTCAGCGAGTAACCATTGAAGCGGATACCAATCACAGTTGCACAGACCCCGATCAAAAATTTTGTTTTTATGACCCCCTCCCCGCGGATTGGCGACTTTTTTTTAAATTGTCATTGGCTTGGGGACCGATGACCTACCCCTCCACCCCGTGACACATGACCTACCCCCCACCCTATGACCCATGACCTACCCCGGTAAAATTTTACCGGGGTTGTGCAACTGTGATACCAATATCAGGGGAGCAAAAGTTCGGGGACCGACCGACAAAAGTTCGGGGACACCCAACAAAAAATGGGGACAACCGACAAAAATTCAGGGACACTACCCCTGTTGGATTTGGTGTTTTTTGTATTGAAAATACCGGAAAACGTTATAAAAAGGCAGAAGAGATATTCGAAGCCAATTCAGCGACCAACCATCTATCAGGCCCGCTGGACGTCCTTACAGAACTTGGTTATAGTTGTTGGGCATGGAGTGTAGAACACGAATATACCCCGTATACCCAATAAGAATGGGGGTTTCTGTGGAGATATGGCATGAAGAAGGCGCATTCCTCAACCCCCTAAGGTTAAGGACCCCAAATTCATTCTAGTTGATCTCTGACTATACGAAGCCTAGGCCAAAAGTGTCAAGCTATTGACTATCTTCGGATCAAAACCTCTCAAACATATTTTACAGTTTTTTCTGTTTGCGTCTACACTTAGAAAAATTGAAAACAAGTTTGGGACCTGAAAAATCTCAATTTTTACGATTTTTTGTTTTGTTTTTAATTCTAAAAATTAAGGAGAGAGGTTTGGACGGAGATTCTTTTTTTGTTTGCAAGGGGAGTGCACCATCTACTCAGATATACGGTTGCTTTTGGAGAAACATATGTTCTCATTTTTCTCGCTGACCATCTTTCCATGNCAGGAAAAAAATTGGGTTTTTGAAGTGAAAATCAAACATTTTCAGATTTTTATGAGAAAACCGTCGATTCTTAGGTTTTTCTAGGCGGGGAATCGATTGCGCGCACTCCCGAACCGTGAAAACGCTTCCTTGACCCTGATTCAGGGAAGGGATCGATGTTTTGGGTTTTCTAGCATTAAAAGTGCAATTATTTGGCTTTTTCCAAAAATTTGCACATTCTTGAAAACGAAGTCAAAGTATCGGATCGCTGAGCCGATCTCGACAAAGCTGATGCGCCTAGGAGTTTGCAGTTACCCCCCCCCCCAAAATTCCTGGCTACAGCACTAGTGACATACATGTACAGTAGGGGGTGGGACCAACCCTTTGGATGGATGATTTTTGAGATGTTTTCCTTCAACTTGGATAAATGAAATTTTAAAAAAAAGATTTTAGGTCCTCCCTTTATTTTTCTATCAAGGAGTAGTCACTCTAGTTGGCGTTATTTGTGATTCAAGTAATGCTTGTAGTCGAGCTTCAATCGCTACAAAACTATGGGAAGCTGGGAAGAGAAGGGTTGAACTTGAGAACTTGAAAAGTCGGATGGTAAATATTTTTTCAATTTCACGCAGCCCCTCGGGACTGCGTGACCGTTTGGTAGTGGCATTTTTGATGAACTTTCAGATCCACACCCTCCAGCGGTTTTAGGGGTTTAATTTTTTTTCGAAAAAATTTAAACGCCATCAATTTGATCTAACATGGAACACTCACTATGTGTTACAGGCTTTACTCTAAAAGCCCAGTTGGGCCTGAAAGTTCGTCAAAAATGAATAATAATGGCGCTAGTCTTAGCGAACCTAATACAATTAAATTTGTGAAACAAAAATTGATTTTTAGGGGCACCTCTTATCGAGTGTCATTCCGATTCAACTGAATGAACAAGTGGGTTTCGTTAAATGGCTACGTTTTACTTGTCTCCACCCCTCCCCAAATCACATATAAGGGCTTAGGGGCATAGACTCGAATGAAACGAAGAGAATGAAACAATACGAGTGAAACGATACGAATGAAACGACATAATGGAAAAGACCAATAAAAATTTTCCCATGGGAAAAAATATTCCCATAGGAAAAATTTTTTATTGATTTTTTTCATTGTGTCGTTTCATTCGTATCGCTTCATTCGTATCGTTTCATTCGTATTGTTTCATTCAATCGTTTCAAACCTTTCGTTTCATTCGAGTCTATGCCCGGAGGAGGGGACTTGCCTCCGATAAAGGTCTCTTGTCATTCCTTGATACAACTTTGTCAAGAAAGCAGCTCCTTATAACTGCTCTATTCCCCTCCCATTTTCAAATTTTTCCATTTGAGGTAATCAAAGCAATATTATCGAATTCCATAGAAAAACCAAAAATAGAAAATCAAAGCCAAAAGAAAGAAAAACACAATCAAAACCAAAAAAAGCGCAAAGGCGCGCAGCCCGAAGAGGTCTGCGTGAAATTGTTCCACGATTTACATATTCAAAGGCATGAAAATGTTAGGTAAATTTTTGCTTGAATTTTTTTACAAATTTCTTCATATTTCTCTAGCATTTTATTCGCTGACATAGTGAATTTTACCATGCTGTCGGCACAATTGACAGCGGCAGACTTGGTGAAAACGTTGAATGAGCTCTATAGCAAGTTTGATAAGGATGCCAGGGTAAATCAACACAAAAATGAAAAATTGACAGAAAAAAATTTAGAAGCTTCAATGTATGAGGATAAAATTTCTTGGTGATTGTTATTATGTGGTTTCTGGGTAAGAAAATGGCGATACATTATAATGCTCAGTGACGTAGGGAAGGGCATCTTTGTTGCTAAAATTGGAGAAAATTCGAAATTTTATAAATGAGTCATACCATTCGTCTCAGCTCGCCGAAACGAGTAGAATGAATACGATAACATGGTGTTTTCCATCTCGAGCCCATGGCCGAGTGGCTAAAGTAAATATCCAATGCAGTGTTGTATTCGTTTATACGAACAAAATTGCTTCAAATCAACTTTTCCAGTATACTAATACTAGTTCCGGGATGAGCACAAAAGCAAAGATGTAGGCCATGTCAAGGGCTATCATATGCCACCAACCGATTTTTAACCCATAAGTGCATCCTCGAAATATTCGGGACTAAGCATGTAGTAAGCATATGTTTACACATATGTGTACAACCAAATATCTCCACGTTGCAATTATGGATCAAAAATCTGTTGGTGGCATATGATAGCCCTTGGCATAGCCTACATTTTTGCTTTTGTGCCCATCCCGGAACTATTATTAGTGTACTAGAAAAGTTGGTTTGAAACGATTTTGTTCGCGTAAACGAATACAACACTGACCCAATGGAACTCGAACCCTGTACTTTTAGATTAAAGAACAATACTCTATCCAACTGCGCTATGCGATCTTACTTTACATGTTCTATCTTTTTTTGTTATAAACTGCAAATCCGTCACTTTAGCCACTCGGCCATGGTCTCGGGATGGAAAACCCCGCGTTATGGTATTCGTTCTGCTCGTCTCGGCGAGCTGAGTCAAATGAAATGACTCGTTTTTTCAATTTCGAATTTCCTCCAATTTTAGCAACAAAAAAACCGCCGTTTAAATTTTTAGAGCTATTGTGGATCAGGTCACCCCAGGGTCAAGAATCGAAAATTTTTTAAAAAAATGACATATTTAGGGGTGATTTTATGCGAAAAATCGGTTGCGCGCATTCCCGAAGCGTGAAAACCCTTTATTGACCCTTAAAAATTGAAAAATACGTATTTTTGGAGGAGTGACTCCCTTGATCTACAATAGCTCCTAAATTTGTTTAATACCCGCTCTCCGCGGTAGCGGCATTTTTTAAAAAATTTTTAGCATGCCCATTAAACGCCCAAACCATGCTGATATGTGTGTGTTAATGGGTTTAGAGATGATTAAAACCATCAAGTATTTTCTTTTAAAATTTTTTCTTCCATTTTTTCTTCGTTTAGACAAGTCCGAGCAGCGACGGGCGTAAATGAGCTAGGCATGAGAATTGGTGTCCATACAGGGTCGGTGCTAAGTGGAATTTTGGGTTTGAAGAAGTGGCAATATGACATTTGGTCAGATGATGTCACACTTGCTAATAATATGGAAACTGCTGGGGTAGCAGGGTAATGAGATTTTTTGAATATTGCTAAAATAGCGAAAAAAATAGTTTTGAAAAAATTATCATATACGTTTTTCATGGCTAGCTTTACGAAAAATGTTGGTTACTTGGCGAAGTGGATAAGGAGCAGCCCGTCCGATCTGGCAAGTTAAGCAACATTGGGCCCGCAGGTTTGATCAAAATTTTTGATCTACAAAAAAACTTTTCTTACAAACAATGGAGCAAAAAATTTTTGCTCCATTCTTTGTAAGGAAAGTTTTTTTGTATATCGAAGTTTTCGCCCTAGTGGGATCGAACCTGCAGGCCCAACGCTGCTTAACTTGCCAGATCGGTATGGCAGCTTCCTTATCCACTTCGCCAAGTATTTTTCGTAAAGCTAGCCATGAAAAACGTTATATCACTGCACTACCGATCAAACAACTCTTTTTATTAAAAATTCAAAGTTTTTCAAGCAAAAATTTAGAGCTGTTCATATTACCAAGAAAACTAAAGACTTGTTAACCGGGGACTATTGTATCGTGGAAGCCAGGTATACCCAATTTTTGAAATTTTTTTATTTTGAAATTTTAGATCCGAAGACCCGATGATTTTAGCCTTGGGTCAACCCACTTACTTGATCTTACCTGACAAAGTCACAATGATGGAAAGGACGGCATCGATTTATCGAAATAAGTATGAAGTGAACAAAACTAGCGCCCTTATTTTTGACTCAAAAATTCAACCCTCTCATTTTTTTCAACAAATTTTTCGATTTTTGGGGAATTTTTCACCCTCGACAACATATGCGAAAGAACCAAATTTTTTAGACGCCGCGCTCTTGACATTTGTGGAAACGATGAAATTCTCGGTCCTTTAACACCTAGCCGGATTTCTGTCAAAACAAAAGTTTCCAAATTAGCCGAATCCTGGGGTGCTGAAACACCATTCGCAAATTCCGGCCGAGAGCGACAAGGAGATGCCGAAGCTGGGCAAACTGTAAGCATCTTATTTATCAAGTGTAATTTTGGACAAATGAACCTGAACGCCGTAGGACCCCAATTCTCGAGGGCTCCAGAAATACGTTGTCGAAAAAATTTTTCAGTATTAGGCAAAAGTGCATGCTGAATATGTCTTTTTCTGAATAATGTAATTCTTGCTGGAGTCCTCGATAATAGATACTACGGTGTTCAGATTCATTTGGGGCCACCTTATAGGACTCTTTACGGCGTCCAAACTATGGAAACACGGTTCAAAGCATGACTCTAATCGAAAATCATTTGCATAATTTATCTAATTCTAGGTAAGTTCATTC
>OZJO01014982.1:0-10201 GCA_900406225.1 Acrobeloides nanus | reverse complement strand
CGCTTGGAGCTTAATTTTTTGCACAACTTTTTTGTGCAAAAAATTAAGCTCCAAGCGGGATTCGAACCCGCGACCCTTTTGTTTTTCGACAACTTTTTTCGACAGCTTTTTCGACAACTTTTTGACAACATTTTGACAACTTTTTGACATGCTTGACCGCAGCCTAAATACAAAATTTCGAGCTCTACAAGAGTCCGAAAAAATCTTGTCGTCCAACAATTCTAAGATCCTTAAAAACGCCATTCAAAATTTCAAACTAGGAAAAAAAGACCTTAAAATTTTTCGAAATTTTTTTTCTGATTAGGAAAGAGAATAGCCAAAAACGGTATTACCCAAAAAATCTCGAAAAAAATTTAATGCCGTTGATCTAGACAATTATTAACATAAACGTCTTTTTAAGACAAGATCAATTCGACAACAAACGAATTTGATCCCGCGACATCAGACTCGATGTCTAGGGCACTGCCACTGCTCTATTGATGCAAGGTTGACGAGAAAAATTAATTTTCATTATGTTTTAAACATATTTTTTAAGTCGAAAAAGTCTTTCAAATGGCCGATATATGCTCAAAAACGATGGTAGATGACTTTTGTTACACTCTTTATGTAATGATCAAAAATTTTAAGTATTGCAAACTATACATCCAAGAGTATGCAAAAAGAAATAATTTTTGGAGCTTCTATTTTAATTGGGAAAGAAGAAGGTGGTCGTACTTGTGTAAATGGTCTGCCTATTACTCCATCACCGACAAGAATGATAAGTCGATTCTCTCGGCTTGTTTCTTTAGATCATCCAAATTTGTGTAAATACCTGGAAATTATGAGATGCAATACAGGTTTTTTTGAAATTTATAATTATTTTGGTTGTTTATAGCATCGAACGCTGTAATCATGGTTTCTGAACAATTTGACATTACCTTACGGCATAGCAATTTTAAAAAACCGTAACTTACTTATTTTTAAATTTTAATCTATTAAAGTTTTAGCACAAATGAAGATTTTATATTCAATATTGCCTATCAACTTGCAGAAATCATAAATTTTTGCCATAAAAATTTGATAATTATTGGTTATTTAACAATGAATAGCATTGTATTAGAGTCTAAGATTTCGCACGAAGTAAGATTTTGATTAAAAAAAACTAACTAGTCGGAAAAAAGTTGCCAATTTTTTGTTGATATTCAGAAGCTCCTTTAAGTCAAAAATGGTTTTGGTGGCCCTGTTCCTAATTTGAACCGTACGGATCTGTACTGATCACTGTCAACCGTACGGATCCGTACTAATCAATACGGATCAGTACGGATCCATCGGATCAGTACTGATCAGTACGGATCCGTACGGTTCAAATTAGGAACAGGGCCGATATTTCTAGTTACCGTCCATAAAATTATCTCAATATGGTTATTATTATGTAAGTGGAAATAATGCAGATGTTGATTATGTTATTGGTAGTCCATGGTATTTGTCACCTGAAAGATTGGCTCAGTTAAATAATAAGTGTAATGCTATATATAAATCAGATATTTGGGCTTTTGGAATTATTCTATTGGAAATTTGTTTGGTAAATTAAAAAATCACTTGGCTTAGATCAAACTGTAATTAACAATTTAGGGGAAGTGTTTATCTGATATTTGGGGCATCAAACAAATAATTTCAATACTATCATCACTAATTAGAAAAAGTATATATTTTTATTGTAAAGATAAGTGCGGAATTACTCCCGAATATGAATTGAAAGCGCGAAAAAGGGTCGGCCCGAAGCAGGCCGAGGTCCAGTCCTGTTTTGTTGTTGAAAAAAATACATAAGGACCAGTGACGTATCTAGGGGAGGAGATTCAGAGTAGTTCTTTCAAACCTAAACAAATGAAAACTTTTTCTAATGGCCCTCTTATGTTTTTGCTAGCGTAAAAACGACCAAAATAACATAAGGGTCCCCCTTATGATTTTCGGTGGTTCCTCTCCCATTCAAAGGGGGTCTGGCTGCGCCACTGATAAGGGCTCCATATGATTTTCAAGAGGCTAGATCGACTAGCAATAGGTTGGAATTTTTTTGGTTGAACACTTATCAAAGAGAAATTGTTCGATTGATTGTTTAGGTATAGGGGAAGTTATGGGACAATTCAAAAGTCATATGACAAGGAGCAAACAGTCATGGGACAAATGTAAAATGTTATGAGACAACTGAAACAATTTTTTTACATTATAAATCGCCTGATTTTGTTTTTTTTTGAGACAAATTACACTGAAAAAATTTTTTCAGTTGTCCTGTAACTTGTTGTATTTTTCCCGTGAATCATTTGCTGTTGCATTTGCCTTCTGTCTCGTGATTTTTGGAATTTTCCCGTAACTTCCTCCCATTCCCCCTATATGTGTGAGATGACTTTTAACGGTTTAAAACCTTTCTTGTCATTTGGAATTTTTACAAAAATATGATTTAATTTAGCTAAAGAAGGTTCTCTGCTGCAGCCATTAATAGAAGCAATTCGTATGGCTAGCCCGAATTTACAAATTGAAATTGAATTGTCAATAGTATCAATCATTGAAGAATGTCTTCAAATTCTGCCTTCTCAACGAATCAGTGCCAGGAATATTTTGGATCGATTGAGAATTTTAAAGCCAACGACTAATTTTGAGATAATAAACATGAAAAATTCCTGTCAGAATTTAACTATTCAAGAATTGGAAAGTAAGACGCCAAGCGCCATTATACTAAAAAAAATTTAGTTCAAATAAAAAAGTCTATAAAAGTTAAACAATGTTATGAGCGCCCTTTAAACGAACTATTTTTCTTATGGAAATTATGCGGGAGTAGTGTTGAAAATATCTTAATCAATCGTGGCATTATAAAACTGAAACAGCCACCGGCTCATACGTTACCATTGTAATTTTTCGATGTTATCGGGTTATTCAGAAAGTTCCCGGATTGTTTACATGAATTTTGACCCGAAAATTTTTTGTCTAAAAATGACCCCTATAGGGGTAATTTTAGGATGGGAATCGATTGCACCTGAAACGTAAAAACGCTCATCTGACCCTGATTCAGGGAAGGGGTGAGTGTAAATGAAATAAAATTCGAATTTTCGCCGGAAAACCGGCTGTCTAGGGATTTTTCTGGGCGAGGAATCAATTGCGCACATTTTCGAGGTATGAGAAATTTTCCTTGATACTTATTTAAGCGATTTTCATCATGAAAACTTTTAGGGAGTATACTCCTCGTAGGAGTGCCTCCCATTGTTCAGAATAAAAAGATTCTTTCAGATTCGAGTTCCTTCATGTCGAAGACCCCTGAATACAAAAATTCAGACAAATTGGAATTTTTTTTAATTCAGCTTTTTTTTGCTCCCTGGTCTCCCAAGGCGTTATTTATACTAAGACGCGGCCGCGTCTTGCCGCGGCGGCAAGACACAGCGGCAAGACGCAAGATTTTGTTTATACTTCAACTTAAGAAAATGCATGTAAAATTGCCGCGGCGGCATGCCGCTGCGGCAAGACGCTGCGGCAAGGTATAAGCGAATTCGCGTCTTGCCGCTGCGTCTTCAAAATGCAGTAAGACGCGGCGGCATGCCGCAGAGTATAAATCCCGCCCAAGGGGGAAAAACTCGAATTTTCAAAATTTTCCTAAATTGTCTGAATTTTTGTATCCAGGGGTTTTTCGGCATGGGGAACTCGAATCTGAAGGAATTTTTTGATTTGAACACTGGAAAGTACCCTCTATAGGGGTATACCCACTAATAAATTTTCATGATGAAAATTGCTTAAATCAGTGTCAGGGAAATTTTTTCATGCCTCGAAAATGCACGCAATCGATTCCCCGCATAAAATTACCTCTATAGAGGTCATTTTTAGAAAAATAATTTTCGAGTCAAAATTCATGTAAAAAATTCGGGAACTTTCTGAACAACCCAATATATTTAATATCGATATAATACAAGATTATTTTAATTTTAGTATTATAATAAACAATTTCCGAATGTTTGGAAATGAAGATGCTAGAAAACTAGATACAACATTCTCGATATATGCTCTGCCTAACAGAAATTTAAAAAGCGTATGTTATAAAAAATGATAAAGCAAGTATAGGGAATCGCTACCTATCCCTTCACAATGTGAGAATAATAGATTAAACATTCCTCTATATTTACTTCAAAATTTTAAGCCTCAAACTTTTTCCCTCTTTGAGATAGAAGACAGGCCTCCTCAGCCCCCATGGTTTTTTAACAAACTTGAGGAGGCCTAACTTCATACTTCCAAGTAGAAAAAGGTTAAAGACTCAAAATTTTTTGATAAATATAGAGGGACAATTAGTTTATTATTCCCGCATTCAGGCCCCCTAGGTTGTTCAACTAAATTTTTTTGTATCACGCTTCAAAATAAAAAACGAGGGACCATTTTCGGTCCTTGCTACTAGTGAAAAAATCGAATCGAGAACAGCTACTGCTAGCGAGATATAGAAAAAATAAAAAATCCATCAAGACTTTTGCGCTAATCTAATAAAAGCTTATTTTTTTACACTTCATAAAATTTCATACATACTCGGTATGCAATCCTTAGAGTCATTGTGAAAATTGATCTTACCAAAAAAAGTGTAGTAAGCAAATACCATTTCAATAGTATGTATAACGTCCTTATTTTAGAGGCTCATGTCTGTTTCTATTGAAAATCTTTGTTACAGCTTTGAACTTGATCTAGCCCTTGGAAAACGAAATACAATTGAGCTTAATAGCCAATCTATATTTGTTCGAGAGCGAGACATTGACTATCAAGTATTAAGAATGGGACAATTTAGTAAACTTCTTCGAGCTTATCCTTACAAAAAGGATTTTTTACTATTGGAAAGTCGTAAAGATATTCCACCTATTTATCGTGGCAAGGTTTGGGCGGCGTTGCTTGATGTTATGGACAGAGCAAGAAGAGAATTTAAACAAATAGATACAATTACTGAGCAAGTTTCGGATAGGCAATTGCAAGTAGATATTCCTCGATGCCATCAGGTACATTTTAAAGTGTGCTACCAGTAGCTTAACAAGAAAATTAAAAATGGAATTCCAGGCCAAAAAATCATAAGTGTATTTTGGCCTTTAAAATACTTGCCAAGTGTTTAAAGGCCAAAATATAGATATTCAAAAATTTTCATGGGATTTAGTCAACTTTAATTTCGATCTGGGATTCGAACCCGCGACCTATAAGTGCAATCCTTGCACACTACCATTCGGCCATGTAAGTTTTCTTATTTTGTGATCGATATATCCCTCGTTTTACTCGTCTCAGTGAGCTGAGTCGAGTGGCGAGACTCGTTTTTAAAATTTTGAGTTTCCACCAATTTTTGCCAAAAACACCACCGTGATTTACCCCTGGATTTTTCGGAATTTTTGAAATCGGCCAAAAGATAAGGCGTATCTTTATGATATTTTCAGCTTCCAGCAAATTTTGGAGGGACGGCCGACCCTCCCCTGGACCAAAAGGGATACGAAAAATTAAGGTCGGATCAGACTTCGACTCTTGCCTGGTTCGGGCCGACCCAGGCCGGCTCTTGGTCGCTGTTTTCCATTCATAGTGTTTTGTAAAGATATTCTTACATAATATGTTTTACATACGTGTAAAAAACAAATGAAAATGATGAAGACGTGTGTTTTTACAAGCAATGTAAGAACCATTTTACATGCGCTTTTACATGCGTGTAAAAACATATGCTTTTAAATGGTATGTAAGAAATGTAAAAACGCGTGTAAAAACACATTGTGTAAGAACATCTTAACTGGGAATGGGGTTACCATTCCGATAAGTGCGATTTCAGCTAGTTAATTTAGTATGACGAGCTTATGACGTCGCCAGCTGCACATTATAAACTTAAAATTTTACTTAAAGCATGGCTAAGTTCTCATCCGAATTATGTTTATTGGCAAGGATTGGATTCATTGACAGCTCCTTTCTTAATTTTACATTTCAATGATATGCGTAATCATGATCTTTATTTACCATATTTTTAAATTGGAATTTAGCTATGGCCTTCGGATGCCTAAAATCATTTGTTTCAAGATATCTGTACAATTTCTTTTTACGAGATAATTCGGCAATTATTCAAGGTTACATTTTTGAAGCATTCAGTTTTATTAATCGATTTAAAAAAATTTTTTTAGAATATCTTGCAGTTTTTATGCATATATTGGCATTCATAGATTCAGAGCTTTATACTCACTTATTAAAACTAGAATTTCGGCCAGAATTATTTGCAATACCTTGGTTCCTTACATGTTTTGCTCATGTATTACCATTGGGTAAATTGATGCATTTATGGGACGTTTTACTCTTGTCAGATTCATCTTTTGGGCTTTTTATTGGGGTAGGTATTTTTTGCAAACATTATTCGGAAGCATAAGGAAAGTGCAAAAATTGAAAGTTATTATTTTTCAAACATATTATTAAATATTGTTTAAAATGTTTTAGATTGCCATTCTCATTCATTTAAGAAACCAGTTAATAAACTCCCAGTTTAATGATGCTATATTATTATTTTCAGATTTACCAGGTAGCTGGTTTATTAATAATATATTTGTTACCGGCATGGCCGCCGGTAACAAATATACATTATTGATCGGTTTTTATGTCGAACAAGACGGCGCAAAAATTTTTTCAAGAAAAGATGTTCTACGGGGAACAGAATCCAATCTTTGAGTGAGATTCACTAAAATTTTAAGGTTTTTTTGTAATGGCCAAATCTCATCATTGGAATTAAATTGAGACTTCGTTGACTACTCATAAGAAATGGTGATCTGCCCTACAACTTGTATGTAGACACCTATACCAAGTTTTCGCTCCAATAAAAAGTTAATCGCAAATCTCTGAAAAAACTTCCGATTTTTGTTTTTGGTTTTGACAAAGATTGGACATTTTGACACGGTTACGAGGGATTTCAGTCAATGTGATCTTCTCAAAAATGCACCCCAGATTCGGAGAAAATTTTGATATATTGGGTTTGGTATGTTAGCACAGAAGTTTTTTGAATTAAAAATAATTTATTTTTGAAAAATGGTGATTTGCGATATTTTTAGCGTAGAAAGGTCACAAAACCTATGTAAGAAAATTCAAGTTTTTTAGCCTATGGGAACCAAGAAAAATCAATTTTTTCAAAATTTTTCATTTACTTATGTATAAATTGAAATGGATTTTTATTAAATCTTAATTTTAGACATTTCAATCGACAATATCCTGATAAATTCAAAAAAGTTTTATCAAGATGTACCACCTAGTTGTACATATAGGCAACACTCATCAAAATTTCTCAGAGAAGGTTTTACGCCGTTGTCAAATTTATCTTATGAAGAACTTTTAAACTATCATTGCCCTCGAATTTCTTCTCAAGATTTGAATAAATTAGTTTCTCAACAACTCGTCTTAATTATAGATGTTCGACCCCAGTTAGAGTAAGGCTTAAAAAAGCGCTAAAATCCATGAAATAAAAAGCATTAGGGTGCCACACATGTTAGCATCAGCGTCATGGAACTTAACATTAATCTAGCGTCAAACTTACTTGTTAGCGTCATGATACTAAAAAATCATAAATATAAAAAACCGGTTTCTGTGTCCGTACGTGAGTAAGTCACCACGAGATCTCAAGAATAGTAAATGCGGTCTTTTTTAAAAGTTAGTAGGTAAGGGATAGGTGTGCAGGAAACAAAAATTTGACGTACCACCTAAAAATTAAAAAATTAAATTTTTTTCAATGGGTTACCTCTCGAAAATTTCAGCGTTTCTGTCGGATTCAAAAAAGGACGTCAGATTCGTGCTCAGCAACCTCAAAAACGGGGTATACTTTGGTTTCAAAGAAAACGAGAAAACTTTTTTACTGTATCTTTCACAAATGCGACTTTTCGAGGCATCACCTCTTAAATGTTCTATTTTGAGTTTAAGAAAACAGGACTGATATAGTCTATGTAAAATGAAGTCATTAAGATAAATTTAGGTACTCTGTTTATTCATTGCCAGGAAGTCTCAATTATCCGTATACAAATTACTCTTCGTTTGAGCAAGCGATTCAACATATTGGTACAGCATTAGAAACGGCCCGATTAAATGAACATGTGATATGTTTTGTGGATAATGTGGACTTAAATTGTGCTAAAATGGTATTTCATTCAAGAAAAAGAGCAATATCAATAACCAATTTATAGATATCTAAAGAATGTGTGACAAATGGATATAATCGAATATGTATTTTAGATGGAGGAATCAAATCGATTATGACAAAATAAATTTATTTATTATTATATACATTGGGTTGTTCAATAAATCATGTACTTTTTCAAAATAGCACCGAGAAAAAATATTTTATTTTCCTTTGAAAACCAGCTTTTCGAGTCGATTATATATGAGGCAAAATTCGCGCATTTTTGAAGCATGAAAAAATCTCCCTGATCCTGATTCTTACTTAAAAATAAAATATCGATTTTTACTTAAATATAAAGTGTCACCAAATAGCTTACGCAAAAATAAAATGATCATAACTTCACATGCAAAAATCATCAGCAGTTGGTCATTTCAGCGCAAAATTTTATGGGGAATAACTTTGTAGAACATCACTTTCCCCGAAAAATTCAGTTTGGAGATCAAAATTTCTATTTTTGACTCCTAAACTCTGAAAATCTGTATAAACTTGAGCAAAGGGGAAGCCTCTCCATTAACCAACTCTCTCATCGGCCCATTTTTAGGAGGAGACCTCTCAAAAAATTGTTGAGAAGGTACCTTCTCAGCTTTTTAAGGAAATCCTTTCAAAAGTTTTGAGAGGGTTTTTTCTATAAATTTATTTGGGTGTTCCCAAAAACTTTAATTCCTGCGACTTTATATCCAATTTTCAATTTTTTAGACAAAAATTGTAATTTTCCGAGGATTTTAAGCTCAAAAACGATCATTTTTCAAAAATTTTCGCAATGGCGCTAGTTTTTTCTTAAGTATTAGAATTTTTAAAGTAATTTAAAAGGGTTGTAAAAAATTTTTCAACTAGCGAAAGCATTGACAAAAAATTCGCCAAATGGAAAAATTTTTTGGTTTGCCAAAAAAGATATATTAATTTTCTATATATGTTCTTATTTTTACCCCAAAATCTTATTTTAGGCTCTTGTCTTTATTTTTTAAATATGTCGATGGGAGTCCTGGTTTATACAGGATGGGCCAAAATAGACGGACACCCTGTTTAGGTAATTTTGCCCCAATATTCCAAATACAGTGTGTGGCTGTTTATTTTGTGCAAAAATAACAAATACTGTGGCCACGTATTTGTTATTTTTGCTCAAAATAATCCGCTACCCATCAGTATTTTCTTATATAAGGGCAAAAAACACGAACATCTGTGTCCTGTTATTTTGCTGTAGTAATACACTGCTCCACAAAATTATGGGTGCACTTCTTACAAAAATGACATAAAAATTCATATTCCAAAATTGACAGACTCGTATCTCTAAAAAAATGCACCGATTTTGATGATCGACCGCATTGGCCATGGCGGTTTGTTTTCTATGAAATTTTTTCCCAATTTTCGAACACTGTGGTATAATATTGATTGTTGTTTTTAAAAAACGGCATTGGATTCAAACAAGTTTCATGCTTGCCTCGGGACAATCAATAAATGGCGCAGTTGGCATTAGCCTTTATAGTCTAGCGACAAATGAAAGTATGGCAATAGGATCTAATTCACCTCACCAATGCTCAAAAAGAATTTTTTTCACTAAAATTATAATCAAATATAATAGTCTTTTGATTTATATCTTACTATTATTATTTTTATCTACAGTGCGATTCAATAGGTCCTTTACTTTACTTGAGTAAAATTGGAATATCTCGACAAGGACAATGAATTTTTTGATGCGATTTTTTAAAATGATAGATGAGAGGATTCTGCATTTATGGGTATATAAAACATTAATGCAGAATACTCTCTTCTATCATTAAAAAACAGGATCAAAACATTTGATGCCCTTGTCAAGATATTCCAATTTTAACCCTCCGACGACTGAGCATATTTTTTAATGCTTAAAAAGTTCATAACTTTTTTATTTCGAAGTCTTTTTTGATGCGGTTTTTTTTATTGGTGGACACATCCAAGAAGGCTTATTTTCCACTAGTTTTTTATTAAAAAATATTTTCAGGAAAAAAGTTTTTTTTCAGCGGTTTTACTAAAACCTTCATAACTTTTTTATTTTGATGAATC
>OZJO01014978.1:0-10904 GCA_900406225.1 Acrobeloides nanus | reverse complement strand
GGTCGAAATCAGAAATATCATAATTTTTTTCTGATTTCGACCTCCGGGATCGAATCCTCGCCCTTCAGATTTTTTTTTGCAGTTTGTACTTGTCAAATGTCCACTTGTCAAATGTCACATCTCTTGCCAAATGTCCACTTGTCAAATGTCCGCTTGTCATTTGTCTGCAAGCCTTAAACGCGATATGTGTGTCTGTTTGTGCTATCTCCGTCATCTTAAGTCCAATCTCGGAAGCACTAGAATCGAAGAAGGGCGGATGACTTAGTGCTCGGATTGAAAAATCTCCTCATCCTCCGAGCGCGAAGGCGCTCGCTCCCTCAGTTTATGTAAGAAAAGTGGTTAACTCGAGGGACGTGCTTCATTAGGAACGTGGATAAAATGCTGACTTCCGAGGGGCGCACACCCCTTGAGTTAATCACTTTTTTTACAAATGTCCATATAAAATCACAGTCCACGTACAAACAGTTACTTACCGAAGGATTATAGTCGGAAAATTACATGACTAAATTAGAAATCGCTATTTTAATCCAAGTCATCTTTAACACAGAAGGTTCGATCACTCACTTAAAAAACCCCTTTTCCGAAGTTTCCGGATTGGGATCTTAATTTCTGGACATTGAAACACATGTGCTGGTGCAAAAAATCATAAGAGATCTAGTGTGATTTTTTGTAAAATTTTTGAAAAAATCATAAGGGTTCCCCTTTATGCCTTTGCCCAAAATCATAGAAAAAATTTTTTATAAACGTAAGGAGGAACCAAGGTAAATTTTTGGGAACTTCCTCTAACCCAAACCAAAAACCACTTTGCACCGCTGTCTATAACAGGCCATCCTCGATAAGCCGCGACACTTTTTCAGGTCCCGGAGCGAGCTATGAAGGCATCCATTGCCAAGCTTTTTTAGGCATTTTCACATGCCGTGGATTTATTGCCGTTTTGATTAAGTTTAAAAAATCAACCCCAAGGTTGATATTTTATTCTCGATTAAAGTCGAGGTTTTAACCCCAAGATTAAAATGTTAACAATATAAAATATCAATTTTATATAATACATTTAGAGCTATAGTATAGAGACAATAGTAAAACAGAACTATAGTAGAGTTGTATGGGACTGGGACATGCTCATAATGCCAATTTTTGGCGAATCAATTATGCTTTTGATAAAAAATTAGACATTTTTTAAAAATAAACGAAACCGAGCGCCTATGGCGCTTACGAGCTGCAATCCCGAGTATCGCTAAAGCGGTCTTTCGAAGGCATTCCAGGCAGCTATATACATATAATTCATATTACTTAGGCCCAATTCCTAGCGTAAACCGTACGGTTTACGGTTGACAATGAACCGTACGGTTGACTGTACGGTTCACGCTAGGAGTTGGGTCTTAGTCTAGTTTCCCCACCTATTATTTTGGTGTCAAAAATCAAAGAATTTTGTCTTTTACAAGTGAGATAAAGTGTTGAAGTTTAGATTTAACATTCCAAAGTTAGTTCGAGCAGACATTAAACGATTTTTCAGGTCCCAACTTTTTCAGATAATTCCCTGACTCGTACAATGTAAACACAAAATATACATGCTAAGAATATAATCATGATTTTTGTTTTCCGGATCCGTCGGCTTTGTATCGTGTACCTTAACATCTTCCAAATCTGCATTCTCAGCGTTTAGTTGAGCCGCTTGTTCGATTATTGCTTGAGCGGCTTGTCCGATCATTTATTGCACCGCTATTCCATTCATTGCTTGAGCTGCTTGTCCGATTATAGCTTGAGTCGATGTTCCATTCATTGCTTGGGCCTCTTGATAAATACCGGAAGTATATATCGCTCTTGAGTGCAGAATGACTTAAAATTAAAGAATTATTGACAAGGAACACTCACTATTTTTTCAGTAGTGGATAAGAGTGTATGCCGATTTTTTGATCTGGATATTGACACGAAAACATGAGTTTTGATCAAAAAGGACGATTGGATCGTATTCAGCATCACCCAATACTGAAAAAATTTCATCGAAAACGAGCGAAAATGCCAATTTTATATATATTTTTGCAAACAACTTATGTTTCAACCCCATGTCAAACATTACAAAATTCAAACTTTTTTTGTTTTTTATCGATATTCAAAAAAGTCAGGGACCTAACTTTTATGCTTTTGTTAATCACTCACTAGGTGCTTAAAACTAATTTAGGCTTCAAGTTAGTAGCAACACTTTTTGTCCTATGCCACCCCCTCAGGACCTATCTGCGATATCTGAGATATTGCCTCTTAAAAACAAGGGTCTATTAAAAATTTTCGCATTTATAAAAACTTACGAAAAAGGTATTAATGCAAAATATTATCAAGGCGAGTAATTCGAGGATTTGTCCATGGCAAGGATGTTCTTCTTATAATTAGCCAAAAACACTGCCACATTCACGAACATAGGTAGATGTTGTCGTGGAGATGAGTTAAATTCGAGTATAGATGTACCATCGTAAAGCATTAGATGCTACACTCTAAAAATTCAATTTGCAACCATCGATTCTTGGGTTAAGCTATTCGGGGAATTGCGCGCACTCCCGAACCGTGAAAGACTTCCTTGACCCTGATTCAGAAAAGAGATACGTATTTACGTAAATAAATTGATTTTCGCTTCAAAACACGATTCCTTCCCTGAATCAGGGTTAAGGAAGTTTATTCACGGTTCGAGAGTGCGCGCAATCGATTCCCCGCCTAGAAAAACTTAAAATCGATGGTTTTCTCATAAAAATCCGAAAATGTTTGATTTTCGCTTCAATACACTGATTCCTTCTCTGAATCAGGGTCAAGGAAGCGTTTTTAAGGTTCGGGAATGCGCGCAATCGATTTCTCGCATAAAATTACCCCTAAAGGGTCACTTAAAAATTTTTTAAAATTTTCTACCTGACCCTACTTTGGACCCCCTTTAACATCCATCTCTAGTGTGTAAATTTACCACGATCAAAAATAGTAGATCGCTCAAGGTCTTCGTCCAATGGATCTGAGGCCGTGGATTCTCTAGCATAATTTTGGAATTTCAATCTGAGCGAACTATGCAAATCTAAATATATTTAATTTTGGTTCAAACAAAAAAACGGTTTTTGAGATTTTCTTTTAAACGAAACCGGAAAGAAAAATTTCTGGTTCGTTTAACAAACGGAAAACGTAAATGAAAAAAACAACAGACGATGTGCAGACAAAAAANCGGTTTTTTTTAAACAGTGGCTTCGGACCTATTGCAATTCACGGCAAATGGAAAGTCAAAAATTCTAATATTCATAATTTTATAATTTTATTCTCAACAATTTCGGCGTCTACGCCTGTTTCAGGAGCTATAAAAATAAGTATACAATACGTGAGAAAGTCAAAAATAATAATAAACAAACAAATCCGATAAATTTCGTTAATCTAACAAGAAATTTTGGCACTATAACTTTCACCACGAATTTCGCCACAGCAACTTTCGCCAGGTAACTTTCGAGAGGGGGAAGTCCACGTGACCTGGTAAGAAGTCCACGTGACCTGGTAGCTAAGACGCTCGACTCGTAGCATTTCCTTTAGGTTCATTCTAACCTGTACTCAAAACTTTTTGCTCAGGTAAAAAATTTTAATTTTTTGCAAAAAATAAAAAATGGTTTAAAATTTAAAAATAGGATAAAAATTAAAAAATGGGCTAAACTTTTAAAAATTCATAAATAGTGTTAAAATTTAAAAAAAATTAAAAATGGTTAAATTGTTTTTAAATTCTTTAAAAAATTTTTAACCCATTTTAAAAATGGGTTAAAAATTTAAAAAATTCGTAAAAAATTAAAATATATGTTTAAAAAATTTTTAAAAATAGACGCTCGGACGCAATCGGAGAGGGCGGTTGACTTAGTACTCCGATCGGAAAATCTCCTCTCATCTACGAGCGCGATACCGCTCGGTCCCTCACTTTATATTCTCAATAGCGAAGATTGAATCTTAATGCATCAAACTATTATGAAAATGGTCATCACAAAAGCTTTGGAAGCTTTTGCCAAATTTGGATGGTGAAAAATTATTTTAATTTAAATTTTCTAATAATATTTAATTTAAATTTATATAAAAACTAATTTAAAAAAGTTTTTCAATATGCTCTATTTAATAGGGCTGGCCTGCGGCCGGCCCAAAAATAATGACGGCCCGGCCCAGCCCGAAGGTAACAAAAAAAATGACGGGCCGGCCGGGCCGCTATTTACCCGGCCCTTTTATAAGCCTAGTATAGACTATTATTTTTTAAATTATGGATGAAAATTTTTCGGTCGAATAAGGCTTCAAAAGCTCAATCGAAAATTGTAAATGCAGATGGAAAAGTGATACCAAAAGTAGAGAATACCGAATTTCATTTTGAATCGTTAAAAAATATGTGGAGTTGAAATATAATCAATCTTCAAATCTTTTGTACGAAGACTATTTTCTCAAAAAATGTTCACTCTTATGGAACACTCTTAATAATCTTTCTTTCTGCTATTAACCCGAGAATTTGCATTATATGATCTCAGTTAGTAAAATTGAAAAATCGTATTCCGATTTAGTAGCATAAATCCTAAAGTGGATGAAGCACAGTCACTCAAATAATTTGCCTAGCAAATTTCGATTACCTTGGCAAGTCTGCAACTTGATTTGATCGATCATTTGGGGAGTGAGTAGCGTTAATCACTACTCAGTAGGTATAAGACTCCGTTAAGTCTTCACCAAAAATAACTGGCATTAGTTTGAGGCCTCGGTAGCTCAATGATTAGAGCATCAGACTTATTACCTGAAGGTCCGGGTTCGAGTCTCAGCCGGGTCCGAAAACTTTTGCATATAAGTTATTAACATGTCCATGTCATATAATTTGATTCAAAGTTGTTGACATTAACATGGGATTCCAAAAGTAAAATTTCTTAAAAGGGTCTTGTGATGAGGAGGACTATAACCAGAAAAGATTAAAAATTTATAGATCGTTTTTTTAAAGATAATTACGCATGGAACTCTGATTTGTATGTTTTTATATACGGTGCGTGAGTAAAATCGATTTCGATGTTCTAGTAAAACTCGATTAAGCATGATGTAGTTGCTAACTTTTTTGATAAATAAAAAACTTAGTCAGACGTAAGGTTATAGTGAAAGTTTGCTCTATATTAATAGCCTACATTTTTTCTCATTTTGTGCAAAAATGTATTCAAAAATCACAAGTGTTAATGCTCCGCTAAATTATCCCTCTTAAAAAGTCTCTTGTTTCTTCGAGAAAAAATGCGTAGTTAGCGAAAGTCCAACTGCCATATGATTTCCTAACCTTTTTATAGTTTTGTGCTACGATCTTCATGCATCGAAAATGCTTAAAACTACAAATTAGCATTTAACTATAATTTTTGCAACAAAAATCTTAAGGTTGTTCCACGTTTTCTTATTTTTATAAATCATTTTTGATTTATAAAAGTGCATTTTTCTTCAAGCTTGGATAAAATTAAAAATCTCAAAAGTCAAACTTAGAATTAATTCTAATCTATGCGACAAAGTTCTAGGTTTTTCAAATAAAGCGGCAAAGTTCTCACCGACTGAAAATTTTTTCCCTTAATATAATAATAAGTATACGTATATCATATGATATGTGCCAATTATAGAAAATGTTTTCGTGGGATTATAGATTTCTTGCGAATTGATGTCAACAATTTAAAACACGAATGTTATGCTTTTCTTACTTACAAACTTGTGATTTTAGATATTGATTAACTTAAAAAAATGAGCTCTTTTAACAGTACCCCGTATTCTCGATATCCTAATATGAACATAGGCGAGTATTTTCTATATTCATTTGCATTACTGGTATCTCCGATCGTTTTTGTGTTTTGTGTCTTCTTTATTATAGCTATCGTGAAACTAGAATGGAATCGATTTCATCCAAATTTTTGGTATTATTTTTTATAATTTTTTAAAAATATATCGAAGAGTAAGGGCATGAGCATACATGGGCAAGCAGGGGGGGGGGGGGGGTACTGGGCCCTACGAATTGATCCCAAAGGTTACTGTCGACCAAAAAAACGTCGACAGGCGAAAATTTGTTCTCGATTTATGAATTCGTATACGAATTTTCACAACGAATTCAGTCTTGGCGGCTTCCCAAATACGAATTGGTCCATTAATTTTTCGGTACAGTACCCCCCCCCCCTTGCCCATGTATAGTTATAATTAAAGGAATATTGCATAATTCTTATTATTACATGTAAACATATTTATACGTCGGTAAGTTAAACAAGGCTAAGCACGATCATATGCGAACATTAGGCACCTTTGTCGCCCTCGGAGAGCCTTAGGGTTCCCACTAGACCAACCCCCTTTTACCACATCTTATGCAAAATATCTTATATTTTGCGACTCTTACACAAGCGCAAGTGTGAGTGCATGCAATTGCGAATATGTTACGAACACGAGTATGAATTTTAGTACTAATAATGACATCGTCGTGAGTGTGGCCAGTGGATGTGCTTTGTGAATCTGTTGCGTTATGTATGTATGAGTACCGGAAAAATTCGAATACCCATGCGAGCTCGAATTCATGCGAAAATCTTGGATCTTTATGAGCTTAAAAAATCTTTATTGTTAGTAACTTTTTAAAATATCTTTTTTAGCATTCTCCACCTAAACATTATAATCGCTTTCTTCTGTATATGCCTTTCCCGATTTACCTTATGTTTTATCTGTATCAAAGAAGGCCTTATCCTTCCAAAAGAAAATGCCTTCCTATCATTAGTATGTGTGATCATGGAGAATTATGGAGAAACACTTCTACGATGCTTATGGGTGGCCATTTTCGTAGAAAGAACGGTTGCTACTGTTTATCGAGATTTTTATGAAACTCAAACAAAATATTGCATATTGTTATCTATTAGTCTGGCGTTCGAATGTCATATTATAAGTGGAATTGTGCAATATAGCGAGTGGTATATTGGAATAGATTTGAATTATACTCAAAGTTTTGCATTAATTTTGGATATTGTAGCAATTTCGGTATGATTTTAAGTAGACTTCTCTTAAACTTAGGTCTAGGAGATTTGATGATCTTCAAATTGTTTGAGGTTAAACTTTTATTTAAAATTTTTAGTCAATATCATTCCTATCAATGTACAACAAAAAGTTAAGAAGAATAAATGCTAGAAGTGATATAAAATTAACCCAGTGATATCAGGTAACAAAAAAGTTAAATTTCATATCTTCAAAGTTGTTTAGTTGGCCGAGAATGTTAGATTACTCAAAATAATCATCCCTATTTTACGAATAGGAGTTGTTTTTACTATATCAGGAACATTTTTAATATGGGTTTCATTCAAAATAGAAATGTTTCTTTGGGCTTTTCGATATACGGTTAATGTTTATTTTGTGGTAAGCATGAAACAAATTAACTACTTGCACTTGCACCTTCCCTTTTACTCACAATGACATTAACACTTACATTGGACTAACGCTCTCATTCAAACAAAAGAAAAATCAAACTCTACACTGACACTCGAAACTCTACACTCAATGCTTGACACTCAACAATCGAAACATGAGCTCTACATTCTACACTCGACACTCTAAACGCGACACAACACATTTTACACTCTATACTCAACACTCGGTATTCAATACTCGACACTTTACACTCAACATTTGATACTCATCATTGGACATTCGAAAATATAAACTACACTTGATACTCGACAATCGACACTCGAAACTCTACATTAGACTCTTACACTCGAAATTCTATATTCGAGATTCTATACTCAACAATCAACACACGAAACTCTACACTCGACTCTAAATTCAAAACTCGACATTCTACACTTGATACTTGAAACTCGAAACTTGACACTCAACATTCTACACCCAACACTCATATTCTACACCCGACACTCATATTCATACTCACACTATTTAATTTTCACACTCACAATCATGCTTACAAAAAGTGCACAAACGAGTTTAAAATGTTCGAAATAGACAAGACTACAGACTCAGCTTGGAGAAGTTTTTTAGTGAAAGCTTCGGCGTTAATCCCTATGCCTTCATTCCATTTTCGATCTGTTATTCAATACATACTCTCCAAAATTCTTACGGCATTCTACATGCTAAAATCTTATTACCATTTACCTATGAAAATCACACTAACATTCGCACTCGCACAATCAAGATCCTCCTCACTCTTATTCTTACAATCATTCTATAACACTATCTATAAATAATATGTTGTTTAGCTATTTAATATTTATATCCTTGTTGCCTCCGTATTATGGATAAAGAATGACGACTCGTATAGATCCTTATTTTTTAAATATTGGTTGAAAGCTAAACTTCCTATTCATCAAAGTAGAATACAACCAGAACTGGTTAATGTAGAAGGAAAAATTATTCCCAGGAATGAAACACCCGAATTTCATTTTGCATTCCTACAATTATTATGGAATCAAAAATAAAATTTCAAATTAGTCAGAAACAAATAAAAATTAGTCGTAACCACCTTTAACAGCATAAGAACTACATTTCTCGTTGTCTAGCCTATAAAACTAAATAAAAATTTGTGTCCATCTTAATCTTTTTACCCCAATTTTGAGAAAAATTTTAGAGAAAAAATTAATTTTAAGAAAATATATGTAAGGTGTATGTGAAAGTGTATGTTTACGTGTACAGGATGTTACAAAAGTTCTGTCCATATACTTACATTAGTTATTTATTGCAAAATTTATTGTACATTTTTATTTGATACCGAACAAAAAACAATAACAAAACATAATATAACTAATTATTCTCGAAATGGCCGCCATCGGCCTCTATATACTTCTTCAGACGCTTGGGGAAGTCATCCACCGCACGGTCGATAACATCTTGAGATATGTTGTTCCAGGCCTTCGTCAAACTCTTTTTCAATGCGTCGATTGACTGATGGGGCTTTGAGCATGCCTCGGCCTCCAGGATGCTCCATATGCTCTACCTTTTATTTTTCGTTTGTTAGCTGAGGTGCGTGCAGTTCGAGGTCGTCCAATTCTTTTTCGGTAGTTATAGCTTCCCGTTTCCCGATACCTCTTTATTGTCCATTTACCATTCTCACTCCAATTTGCACGTCTTTTGCGATTTGATATCTACTTTTTCCTTGCTCAGCCAAGCGAATAATATCAGCAGGGTTCGGAGGAAAGTCACAAATTCGTGAAAAAAAGTCACAACAGTGAAAATTTTTCACAAAAGTTTTTAAAAATAATTTTGTTAAATGCATGCAAATAGAGTTCAATTATAGGTAAAAGAATGTTAAGTTTGAAAATTAGTGTTTGTGAATTTTTTTCACAGTTGTGACTTTTTTTCACAAAAAATATCAAGTTGTGAAAAAAAGTCACAACCATCAATTTCAATAAAAATATTTATTTTTGATATAGAATAGATGTTTTAACTTAAAAAATCTATTCTATATCAAAAATAAAAATTTTTTGATTGAAATTGATGGTTGTGAAAATTTTTCACAACTTGATATTTTTTGTGAAAAAAAGTCACAGCTGTGAAAAAAAATTCACAAACACTAATTTTCAAACTTAACATTCTTTTACCTATAATTGAACTCTATTTGCATGCATTTAACAAAATTATTTAAAAAAACTTTTGTGAAAAATTTTCACTGTTGTGACTTTTTTCACGAATTTGTGACTTTCCTCCGAACCCTGGATAGAGAAGACCATATGATCTGGGAAGCTAATAAACGTTGGGGAGCCAGATTCGATCCGTTAGGGTCAAACTTTCGATTTTCAAGCAAATTTTTATATGACCTAATTTCAACCTCTAGAATTTTCTACTATTATTATTTTCTTTAAAATGTTGAAAAATACATGACACAAGGATCACTTTAACATTGAGTCCTGACCTTTTTAACTTAGCAATGAAGTATATAGGTTGTTGAGCTTTTTAACTTTACTTTATTAGAGAATAAAAATCGATTTGTGCTTAATTTCTCGCTGATAAGAAGAAACTCCACCTCATTATAGATGTAGCACAAACACAATGTATAATGGATAGTTGAATTGAAAGTAAAAAATTGAAACATTAGTTATAAGTGGAAAAATTGAGTTGTCGAGGATGAAATATTTATTAGTATCGTTTTTTGCCATTCTTGATCAAATTTGTGCAAACTGCCCGAATGGCACATTTCCTAATGTAGCTGGTGATAAATGCTATTTTATCCCAAATGGTACGAAACAATTTATACTAGCAGAACTTAATTGTAAACAGCAAAATGGAGATTTAGCGTCTATTTCAAATGCTTTTGATAATATGGCTCTAACAGGTAAAAACTATGGATAGATTTCTTACGCGGCGCTGGTTGCAGAAAGCTCCGCGGTACACACAGCGATGCTCAATCTGCGTAGCGCTACATGCAGTGCTGCATGCATTAGGGTTGCCATTTTAGATTATTTGTAAGCCTTTTGCTTACTTTTGGGCCCTTATTTTTGGGGGACGCTTATAATCAGCTTACTTTTAAGTCAGTGGCTTAAACCCAAATTGATTATTGTTGAAAGTCTATTTGCTTACTTTTGAAAATTTGCGATGGCAATCCTAGCATGTATGCACTGCTGCGTTGCCAGAAACTCATCACACTTGCACAACCCCCGTATTGGGCCATACATTTATACAGGGTGGCTAAAAAAAACTGCACTTTTGCGATTTTTCGAGCAATTTTTTGCAAAAAAAAAATTTTTTTTAATTTTTTCCAAAATGACCCTATGGGGGGTTTTTCTATGCGAGGAATCGTTTGCGCGCATTCAAAAATCTTCAAAACGCTTCCCTGACCATGAAATCGTTTAAAAAAATCATTTTTTTTGAAAAAATGAAAAATTCTGATTTTTTTAAACGATTTCATGGTCAGGGAAGCGTTTTGAAGATTTTTGAATGCG
>OZJO01014974.1:0-19634 GCA_900406225.1 Acrobeloides nanus | reverse complement strand
TAGGAGAGCATTCTATTCAAGTGCCGAATTGTGTCTGTTTAAACATAAATTGTGAATTAACCAAGTTTTTTCATATCTAATCTGAAATATTTTAGGTAAGCCGTTTCGAGAAGCAGAATCTTCTCCAAGAAATTTTGCGAAATGAAGAAGACCGAGCGGATGAAGAAGATGTGCGAATCAACAATAGGAACCTCCAAGTGGTTGTGGAAATACCAGAGGAAGAAGCTGGTGTCCCAGCGAATGAGAATCAAGTCGGAATTATAGGACATATAATTAATTTGTTTAGATTTTGGATAGGATAGCTAATCGTTAAAACAAACTTTTCTAGAAAACCGAGCTTTTTTGTCACAAAAATTTTTATATGTGCCATATAGCTTTTAGGTTTGTATATTTTTTAGGAGCTACTACATAATGGGGAGGGGGGGGGGTTCGAAATTTTTTCTGGAAATGACTCCTATAGGGGTAAAAACTTTCCTGATTCAGGGATGACGTATTATTATGTATTGAAACGAAAAGTCGCCAAAATGCGATTTTTGCCTAAAAACGCCCTCTTTTGGAGACATGCGGGGAATCCGAATTAAAATTCTTCGGATTCAAGAAAAGCTGTATATCGATGCGATAATAACATATTTTGGTCTAAAAACAATGTCAAATTCGGATTCTTCGCACATTTTTACCCCGAAAAGGGGTCGTTTTAAAGCCAAAATCGCATTTCTTCGTCTTTTCACTTCAATACACAGAACTTTCCTGAATCAGGAAAGATTTTTTCGCTTCGAAAATGTCGAATTCGGATTTCCCGCATGTTTTTACCCTTAGAGTGGTCATTTCCAGAAAAAATTTTCACATGGGTGGTGTGTAGTAGCTCTATTTTTTACTTTTATGTGCATTTTACATACCCAACCGTGGTTAAGCTTTAATCTATTCTAGTATATAATTCACTGTATATTTCTTGTCTTTGATTATCTCCTATGTTGATTTTATGTTCATAGATGAAGGAGCTCGATTGATCTCGAGAACTCATTTTATTTTTGCTTCTGGTTTTTTTGAAAAATGTGAAAACTTCAATAAAGTTTGTTTATTGAAACAACAACGATCGGTCATTAGAGAATTCAAAATTCATAGATCAGTTTGGGACGAGTTAGCTCATTTAATTCCTGAGAGCTTAAGAAAACTTTGTAGAAAATCACTTTTATGAAAACCACTTTTATTTCATTAATATTTTGAGTTTCGTGTTATGCCAGTAGAAATATCATAACCAAAAAAAGGTGAGAAATAAGTCGAAAAAATGAAACGTTTGAAATTTCGATTGAAGACTGTTAAAAACATTTTTTAAGTGTCAGTTTTTTGTGCCCCACCCTATTCAGGGTGTTTCAAAAAACCGTCATTTTCAGTATTTTTTCAAATCAGTTTTCTCTTGAACCTTTAAAACATTTTCAATGATCTTGGTACCGTTGGATTGCTAGGAGCTATATAATGGTATCAGGATCAACTGATAATCATTAAAGATTCAACAGATATGCTCAAAATACTGAAAATAACGGGATTTTTTTCTTGAACACCCTGTAGTTGTTAAAAAATTTATATTTATTTGTATCGTAAACGCTCAACAATTAAAAGTCAAGAAGACAGTCTTTAAACAAAATCGCTAAAAAAACACCATTTTTTGGCATTTTGACCCATTAGGACTGGGTTTCACGCTTTCTAAATGCTCGCAATCGATTTTTCAGGCGAATTTTACCCCCCAAGATCGGAAGAGCGGTTCAGCAGGAATGCCGAGACCGATCTCGTATGCNATCTGAAAATTTGGGTATTTCTGAAACTTAAAACCGTCAGAAAAATCCATAGGATAAGTTTCAGAAGCTGAAAATACATGCGTTTGTAGATTCAATGTTGCTCTATCGAATACAAAAAAAATTTTGGAATCCGATCAATTCCTGGCGAGCCTATCGATTTTGAAGGTCAACGACTTAGTCGAAAATAGACTTAATAATAATAATGTATCGCTAACAACATATAAATTTTACAATCCCATCAATTAACTTGCATGGTTGGTTGATGTTTCGAAAATTGATATTTCGAAACGATTATAGAGTTAAAAAAAATAAGGAAAGTTGATGTTTCGAAACTTTTTTAGATACAGTCGAATCTCTATTAAAACCCAAAAAATTCGTTCAGATTTGGAGTTTCCATGGCCGATTCTTCAAGAAAATGTGGTTAACCCATCAAAAATGTCAATAAAATGACCGAGATCATAAAAAATTGAGATTTCCTATGAATTTTTATTTTACTTTACAAACAATTTTGGCTCCAAGCGGGATTCGAACCCGCGAACTTTGTGACTAATAAAGTTTCGAAACATCAAGCTTCGAAATATCAACGCGGTTTCGAAATGTTAAAAAATGTCGAGTTTCGAAACATCAATCAACCACTTGCATAGTGGCTCAATTGGAAATGTAGATGGACAACGTCTTTGGGACCCATGTTCGACTTCCGCCGGAGTCGAAATTTTTTTGCACATTCAATTTTTTTTGTTTAAAAAAATATTTCTGCCTTTATTTTTTACGAATATAAAAGCAAAAACTACAAGCGCCATGGTTTGGGTTCGACCTTACCATTTATTTTTTTGCATTTTTTAAATTTTTGCTTAGATATGAATTTTTATTTTTTTTATACACAAAGGCCACTCCCTGAATCAGGGTCAGGATGAAGTTTTGACGCATCGAAACCGTGTGTAATCGATTTCTCGCACAAGATTACCCATAGAAAGTTGTTTTTCTCATTCGAATCCAGACATTCTTATACATTTATATTTTGGCATCAGACTTTTCTTGCTTCGAAACACACGTGCATTTTGGTGTTAATTGCTGATATTAGCACCATTTTTTGAAAGTTTATCGAGAAAATCGTTCTATTTCATCAAAATATGGTTAATGACGAATTTTTTAAGACCAAGATCACCGGATTGGCAATTGCAGCGCGAAGCCTATAGGTTTTGAAGTTGATGATCAAATTTAATGAAAACTTTCACAAAAATTGCCTGAACTGCAATATAGTTTGAATATTGAAACGAAAATCGATTAAATTTGAATTTTCAAAAATCCGCGACTCGGCATTTTCGAAAAAACAACCTTTAATCGTCGGAAATATTTCCGAGGACTGCAAATCATTTCCGACTGTTAGCGTTGCCTGAATTTCAATAAAGTCGTGTTTATTGAAACGATTGGTAGAACAGCATAAAACAAATTATTGGTCGAGAATAGAGTTGTTATTTGGAAATTTTTCCAAATGGAAAAATAGAAAAATTTTCGGAAATTTTTCCGGAAAAGTGGAAAAGAAATGGAAAATTTTCCATTAATCTAATCATTTCAATAAAAAGACTTATTGCAGATCAGGCAAAAGTTGAATCTCTTTTAGTAGTCAAAAAACAATCGACAAAAGAGTGAAAACACATCGCTTTAAAAAAAAATTTGATGAAAACCTAAATTTTTTCAATTTTGTTAAAAAAAACTCTAGTTTCTCAATTATGGTTAAAAAAATATTTTAACAATTATTTAAATGGAGAAAAAATATTCTAGCAAAAAAATGATTTCGATCTTTGCATGCAAAAAATAAGCATGCGAGAAAAAATATTTTGGCTGCAAAAAATATTCATGCTTGCAATCATACCAACAAAAAAACAAATGAAGTCTATCGTTTTTTTAAAATATTTTTACAGAAAAAATATCTTTTACAAAAAAATTTCCAAAGTTTCAAACGTTTATTTTTCCTTTTTTTGTTCAATTCGTCTATTTAAGCAAATTATGCCTTCGAATGGCAGAAAAAAGCACTGGAGTTGGGGCTTTTTTGTTAAAAGTACAGAGATTATTAATGGAAAACCTGCTATCATGGGTGCTTGTAAGCATTGTGGTGCTAAATACTTGAATAACGTGACGCGAATGTCGTATCATTTACGTTTACAGGTAAATTTTTTAGTTTTACGAAAGGAAATATTCACGTTGTCGGACAGTTGGTCGACTCGGACACTTCATCGACCCGGACAGTTGGTCGACCGGACACTTGGCCGATCGGACAGTTGGTCGACTGGACAGTTGGCCGACTCGGACAATTGGTCGATCGGATAGGGGGCTTTAGGCTTAAGCATTAGGCTTATGCTTAGCCTTAGGCTTTAGGCTTAGGCCTTAGCCTTAAGCCCTACGCTTAGGCTTTAGACTTAGGCCTTATGCCCGAGTCGACCAACTATCCGGTCGGCTAAGTCCGGTCGACCAAGTGTCCGGCATTCAATATTCATGAAGGATTTTTTCAGTGCAAAAAGATTTCGGATGTTGAAAAGAAGCATGTGATTCAACTGTATTCAAAAGAACATCCTAGCCCTTCAGTTACAACGTCTGACCATCCTGGTACATCAATGGATGTTGGCAATAATCCAAACATATCCTCCAATGATTTAGACGAATTTCAACGACAAGCTGACAGCCTGTTAACTAAGGTAATTTTTACTTTATTTTATGCTTTAACCGTTCATTTTAAGTTTGTTTGTACAGGTTATGTTCCACTACGTGTTGTTGACAACCAGCATTTCCGTGAATTCTTGAGCTTGATTAACGTAAGAGGGAGCCTTATTTTTTTTCAAAATTTTTGGACTTGAGCCCTTTCAAAATTTTGGAGCTCTTACGGCCCTGAAGCCAAGGTAAATTTTGAGAAATTTTCGGATAGAGCTCCCCATAAAAATTTCTAGCTACGCCAATGTTAAAGATTGATATTCTACAAATTTTTGAGATAAAAAAATTTGTACATGCAATTTTTTAGGTGGTGGTTGCAACAAATATTGCAGAAACTTCGCTTACGATTGATGGAATTTATTATGTGGTGAACCCAGGATTTGTGAAGCAGAAAATCTACAACCCTAAATCCGGAATGGATTCTCTTGTTGTGACCCCAATCTCCCAAGCGGCAGCACAGCAAAGAGCTGGTCGTGCCGGAAGAACGGATCCAGGAAAATGTTATCGGCTTTATACGGAACGGGCTTTTAGGTACATACCCATTGAATTCATATCTTTAATTGCTATTTTAGAGATGAGATGCTGCCCACACCAATTCCTGAGATTCAACGAACCAATTTAGCACACACTTTACTTCAGCTCAAAGCTATGGGTATCAACAATTTCTTGGAGTTCTTGGAGATTTTATGGATGCCCCACCAGTTGAAGCCATGTTGACTGCTCTACAGCAGCTTTTCCAGTTGTCTGCTTTGGATGAAGATGGTCTTTTAACCAGATTAGGAAGAAGAGTATGTGTTATGTAGACTTATTTTATGTGCTAGAAAATTGATTTTTGCCAATTTTGGTTCAAAGTTAGGCAAGAATTTTGGATCAAAAATCGATTTTTGTATGTCCAAAAATTGAATTGTGAACACAATATTTGAACAAAAATGATTAATCAAAAATTGGGCTCAAAGATTAATTTTTCTTAAATATTTTTTTTAGATGGCCGAATTTCCACTAGATCCAGCCTTGGCAAAACTCTTAATTATGTCAGTAGATCTAGCTTGTTCAGACGAAGTGCTCACAATTGTCTCTATGCTTTCCCTAGCCAACCAAGCCGTTTTCTACCGACCCAAAGAGAGACAGGAAATCGCCGATGAAAAGAAATCAAAATTCCACCAGCCAGAAGGAGACCACTGTACTTTATTGGCAGTATATAATTCCTGGAAGCACCATCATTTCTCGCCGTCTTGGTGCTATGAGAATTTCTTGCAAGTCCGAAGTTTGAAGAGAGCCCAGGATATTAGGAAGCAGCTCCTTGGCATAATGGATCGGCATAAATTGGATATGGTGTCGTGTGGACGGGATGTTCTGAGGATACAAAAGGCCATTTGTTCGGGATTTTTCAGAAATTCTGCTAAAAGAGATCCACAAGTAAGATCTAATATTTTACGGATTTTGGCATAAATTGATTCTTGGCTTAATTTTAGTTTTAAGAATCGATTTTGGTCCAATTTTAGGCCCGAAAATCGATTTTTGGCTCAATTTTAAGCCTAAAAATCGATGTATGCCGTATTTTAAGATAAAAAATTGATGATTAGCTGAATGTTAAGCTCAAAAATCGGTTTTTCCTGAAATCTTAAGTACCTATTTTTTACTATTCATATTAATTACATTATCTTAGGAAGGCTACCGAACCCTAGTCGATGGACAAACAGTATACATCCACCCTTCCAGTTCGATGTTTCAGAATCAACCTGAATGGGTCGTCTACCACGAACTTGTGATGACCACCAAAGAATACATGCGAGAAGTCACTGTAATCGACCCGAAATGGCTCATTGAATACGCGCCATCGTTCTTCAAGCTGGGAGATTCGACCAAGTTGTCCGCTTTCAAGAGAAACCAAAAGATCGACCCATTGTTCAACAAATACGAAGATCCAAATGCTTGGCGCTTGTCCAGACTCAAGAAAAAGATTTACAATCCGAATCGTTAAATATCGTTACTATTGTTTTGTATTATTTTTGAGGTTTTTAAAAGTGGTTGTATAAATTTAAATTATTTAGAATTTGAATAAAGTTGTACATAAATATGGTATAGACCTATGAAAAGCAGTATTGTTAAGGGGGAAGCGGACAATTGCTACTGATGGTTGGTAATTAAAGGGGGGAACCATTTATACACTAAAATCCAGATTTTTTTAAAAACGAAGTTTTATAGTGTATACAGGGTAAAAAATAGCTGAAAAATTGATTCCGTGCACTCCCAAATTGTGAAAACGTTTCGTTTTAAAAAAATCTGGATTTTAGTGTATAAATGGGTCGTATCCTATGTCTTTTTTAAAGGTTGGACTTTTCACAATGGTGCGAATTCGCAACAAACGAAGTTCGCATTGCGAAAGCAATTATTGTGAACACGTCATCCGAAAAAGCAATGCGAATTCGCATCCATTGTAAACAAACCCTTAAATTTTTTCAAAAAAAAATTTGAAAACCAAGTTTAATACAGGGTGAGCCAAAAAAAACCATAATTTTTTCAACTTTTGGGGTCATTTAAATTTATGCAAAAACAAAACAAACAGGGTTTCTATAGGTCAAAAAATTTTTTGGACGTCGGATTCGTGCTTTTCAGCCATCTTTACCCCTAGAAATGGTGTTTTTGAAAAAAATTTTTTTTTGAAAAAATGACCCCAAAAATTGAAAAAATTATGGTTTTTTTGGCTCACCCTGTAGTTTTTACACTATCTTCAAAATGGGTGTTTTTGATGAAAAATGGCCATAACTTTTAAAAGTTTTCGATCATTTAATTTATTCGATAAGAAAACATAAATACAAAAATTACATGATTTATGAAACTTAAAATATTCAAAAACTTTTTGGAAAAAAAATTAATGGATGCCAACAATATCGATATCTGCGCATTCTTCGATCATCGTATCTTTAATCGTCTGCGGCTCAAGTCCATATTCACACAAGTTAGCCAACACATACACATATTTGAGTGCATAGGGATTCTAAATTTAGAATATCTAAATAACATAAAAGGTAACAAATTTTTCAGCGCAAAAAAAAACAAAATATTTGGGATTTTGGCGTTATTGAAAAATTTCAAATCAAACCTTGTTAAAATCAAAACACGCTTGATTAAAAACATGGGTGACCTCATTATGACAGTCTAATTTAGTCAACTTTCTTGGATGGCGATTCAAAAGATTGTGACGGATGTTGCGATCATGGATGAGCTGTTTGACAAAGTGTTTCATGAACTTTTCCAGATATTGACGTTTCTAAAAAATTTTTAGAGGGTGATGAAATATTTTTTTTAAATTGAGTACTTTTTCAATTTTTCTGATTTGTAGGGAAAGCTCTTTTTGGATAGCCTCATCATTTTCTTGTTCGAGCTGTTTCTTGAGCATTAAAATAGGGATATCACGGACTGGCCAGACGGAATTTGGTGGGATCTTCTTCTAAAAATTAAAAATATGTAGGAAAGGATAAAGGGTAATAAGCCTAAGTCCAAGCCTAAGCCCAGGCCTAAGCCCAGGCCTAAGTCCAAGCCTAAGTCCAAGCCTAAGCCCAGGCCTAAGCCCAAGCCTAAGCATAAGCCCTTTATTTACCAACTAAACTGTAATATAAATTTCTTTTTCAATTTTTGATAAGTTCAAAAGATATTAGTCAAATAAATTTTTTGATTTTTTAAAATTTTTTGCTTACTCCAACAACATTTCTCAACTTGTTCGCTTTGACATGACCTTGAAACTCGGCCACATGCTCAGTAGCAATATTCAAATCTCCATAGTGCATGACATGACTTTTATTGGTCAATCTCTTCACAATTTCAAACTGGTCTTCTAGTGTTTCGGATGACAAATCCTCCTTCACAAAACAAATTTTTTAAGATTCAATTTTTCGAACATACTTGATCTGAATCTTGAATCCAATTTACAGAAAACAAGTCTCCTAAACATGGCAGACCTTGTGGATTTTCACAATAGCATCCCCATGAACTTTCGTGTGAGTTAGCAGCGGTGATGGCATAGACTAGAAATTTTATTTTTTGGTTCAAAAATTGAAATTTTGGGGTTTACTGTTGATATTTTTGGGCAGGACATTTTCAAACATGGAACCACTTTCACATGCTTCGAGGTAAAATGTGAATTCCTTATATTTTTTCTTGTTGTGCATAGAAAGGAGGACATCATTGAGTTGTTTGACAGTAAGCTGAAATTTTACAAGCTGAGTTGGACTCATTTTTAAAATTTCGAATTTCTTCAAATTTTAGCAAAAAACCGCCGTGATTGGTTCACTATAATGAATAAATTGAAATTTTTTATCCAACTACTTTTTTTACATTTTCGGACAAAGTGTTTGAATCGTGTGGCTAGTGCTTAAAACAAACTTTTCGAAAAAACCGAACTTTGGGAGTCACAAAAATTTTGTAAGGATACTTATTTTGATAATGAATTTTATTGTTTTCTAGTAAGATTCGTTTTAAATCTCCTTTAACAAAGTTGTAGAGCTTGATTTCTTCTACAATTTTCTTAAAGGTTACTTTTGATGAAAATCGATAGAGAACAAGAAAATCGCACGAAAAAGTAATAACCCTTAAAAAATTTTGTGACACGTTTTGTGACATAAAGCTCTGCTTTCTTTAAAAAAGTGTTTTAAAAATATTGTGTCGATAATTTTTGTATTTTTATTTTGAATTTTTCAAATATTTACCATAGAACTTGGGAAAGCGATCAGACCAGTTGCTCCATGATCCGAGAAGAAGACAAATATTTTGTCTTTTTCGTTACTAAAAACATATGATTAATTTTTTTCATCATTTTCATCTTATCTTAAATTTTATGGGGCTAAAAGTTTTCTTATCAATTTTTATAGACCCTCGACCTAAATCATATGACAAAGTGATGCTCAAAATTTCAAAATTTACACCAAAAAACATTTTTTTAAATTTTTAAATTTGTTACTTAAAATAACCTTTTTAAAACCTTTCCATTTCCACCACTAACTCCACTTTCATCACCTTGAAGAATGGCCAAGAAATTTTCTGGATTAACATCTGCACCTTTATAGTCAACTTTGACACCTTTGTAAACGTCTTTGCCATTCGGAGAGTTGAAAAGTTGACCTGGATAGGGGTTTCTAGAAAAAAAAGTTAAGAGTCAAAATTTGCATATCTTTGAAGATTTATAATCTTACTGTTGGTTATTAGCAATATCATCATACATCATAGTGATAATGTTATCTTCCTTTACACCATGTTGTTTTAGAGTATGGTAGGCATGGGCTACATCAGCCTAAAGTTTTTTGAAATTTAAATTTTTTGCTAAAATGCACAAGTCTAAAAAATATCATCTCTGCCCAAAAATCGCATTTTTGGGACAAAATGGACATTTTTGACAATTTTTGGTGGGAAGACTTAAAGAGTGGCACAAAAAGATCACAAAAAGCACTTTTTGGGGCCACCCTTAAATGAATTATATACCTGATGCCTATAATTATACCATCCATTTGATCCAGCTACTAAAAGAGCCCAAATTTGGCCAGCATCATCATTTTCTGATGAAGATTCACCATAGTCATCATCATCTTCGACAAGGCTTAAATTTTTTGGCGTAAAATTCTTTATTATTTTAAAATTACCCCAATCGAGTATAAGCTCTTCGTCGATAGCACTCAACTTCTAATAAATAAAGAGATAGGGCCAAAAATATGAATAATAATTTCATATTTGAACCTTAATTTTTTGAGAAATGTTAGAGTGGTGGAAAGTTAAGCCTAAGTCTAACAAGGAACACGTTCGAACTCAATTTCGAAATTTTCAAAAAGTCCGTTATATTCTGATAGAGCATACCCGATTTGGCTTTAAAAATGAAAAAATTAGCGGCTGAAAATCTAATCCTGAGGAGATAGAGCAGTTTAAAAGTCACAAATTCCAAAAATTGGGGTTTTTCAAAGCGTTATAACTTTTTATGGTTAAAAGCTTTTTCGATAATTCTTTTTGCATTTGTTAGGGGATGAAAAGACGTAAATTATTATATTAACTTTGACCTCAGAACGTTGTCTTCATGGCTAACAATACGCTAAAATGGTGTCATATTTCTAACGCATTTTTAGCTATGAAGACAAACTTCTGAGGTCAAAGTTAATATATTATAATTTGCGTCTTTTCATCCCCTAACAAATGCAAAAAGAATTATCGAAAAAGCTTTTAACCATAAAAAGTTATAACACTTTGAAAAACGCCAATTTTTGACTTTTAAACTGCTCTATCTCCTCAGGATTAGATTTTCAGCAGCTAATTTTTTCATTTCTAAAGCCAAATCGGGTAAGCTCTATCAGAATATAAAGGACTTTTTAAAAATTTCGAAATTGAATTCGAACGTGTTCTTTGTAAGCCTAAACTTAAGCCTAAATCTAAGCCTAAACTTAAGCCTAAGTCTAAGCCTAAACTTAAGCCTAAGTCTAAGCTTAAGCCTAAGCCCTTGACTCTCTAATTATCTTTTTATATAAATATTTTTATTATAATTTTTAATAAGTTCAAAAAAGTATTTTAAAAATAGAAAAATCGTGGGCGCATAGAATTTTCACAGAATTCAAAGCTACATCGAAATGGCGTTATTAAACATTAATCAAGAGGTTAATAAATTTTTTTTATTTTCAAAAATCAAACGCCACTATAATCATATGAGAAGATACTTCATAACAAAGAATAAAACACTTCCAATTTGTGTGGCCCAGGCTACCGAAAGTTGTAAAAATAAATCTAAAATTTCTGATATCAGACATCGTCAAGTCGAAGGAAAAGTAATCGAACACCAAAATATTCATATCACTCAATTTTTGAGCTCCGAAATCGACCTTATTTAGTCCATCGTGACAATCAAAATTGCTTGTTATCAGTCCCTGTGGACTAGCACGAACATCGACTAGCCTTCAAGACATTTATTGTATGAAAAATGAGAGAGGATAGAGAAAGAAAGAATGGGGGTGCTACTTCGGCTCTTATACCCCATTGAACGTGGTCTAAAATCGAAAAATTGTATTTTTCGACATTTTCTCAACAATGAAAAAACGCTTCCATTCTTTAGAAAATCGAATTTTTGCATATTAGCTTTTTCAAAATAAAAAGCTACAGGGTGACCCAAAAGTTTCCGCCCTAATCTTGTTATGTATATATTTGTAATATTTGATAACAAATTTTATTTAAAACCTAACAAAAACCGTTAATAACAATAAAATTTAACTATTTATTTTCAAAATGGCCACCTTGGGCATCAAGCACTTTTTCAAACGCTTCGGAAAGTCGTCCACAGCTCGATCAATGACTTCTTGAGGTATAGCGTTTCATGCCTTAACCAAACTTTTCTTCAGCGCTTCGATCGACTGATGGGGCTTTGAACATGCTTCGTTTTCCAAAATTCTCCATAATGAGAAGTCCTCCACACATAAATCGGCGAATTCTGTGGCCATTCTCCATTGTTTCGCTTCGGTCTGATGTCGACTTCGATGCATTCAAGGAAGATGTCTCTGACCATGTCTCTGAAGTTTCATGTCTTTGGCTATCTGGTAACTACTTTTTCCTTGCTCAAAAAGACGAATAATACCTCCTCGAAACTCCTTCATGCTAAAAAAATCGATTATAGATCAAAAATCAAATAAAATCATTAAAATATATACATAACAAGATTAGGGCGGGAACTTTTCGGCCACTCTGTAATATGCAAAATTCGATTTTCTAAAAAAATGGAAGTATTTTTACTCAAAAATAACATCGCAACGTGTTTCCCGCATAAAATTACCCCTAATTGGATTATTTTTGAGAAAGTTTCAAAAAATTTTCGAAACAAAGCATTATCATGAATGTAAGACCTTGCAAATTACACATCTTCTTGTTTGCTTTGTGCTGATTCATAAGTTTTTAATAAATAGCCTTCTTCGTGAGTTGAACCAAGGACAAAGTTTATGTTTGGTGCAAAAACATTCATTTGTTAGAAAGACGACAGTTTTATAGGTACTTAGCTTAAAATAAATTTATCATCATTTGGTTGTAAGTATTTTTTGGATTTCATAATTTTACTTGGAGACTGTCCTTAAATTAAGTTTGCCACGAGGGGGGAGGGGGGGGGTCTCTGAAACTCTAACGCTCTATTAAAATTTTAAGATTTTTTTAAGGGAAAAATTAATGGAGGGGGTCCAAAATCCAACTTTTTTGCAAACGTACTTTAAGGACAGCCCCTTGCTCAGATTCTATTATAAAAGGTGTACACAAGCATTATTTTATATTGGATTCAGTGTCGTAGGCAAAGGGGATACAGGGAGTACATGTACTCCCCAAGGAAAAAAAGTTTAAAAAATCCAAGTCTCCCTTATATTTTTTATGAAAAATGTCGACAACTAGGGTCGGGATCTTGTACCCACATGAAAAAATCCTGGATACGGCACTGATCAGAGAAAAGTTTTTTTAATAAATTTTCAAAATCTGAAAAATTTCACCTTCGTCAATCAAGAGAGAAAATTCAGTTTTCCAGGATTGGTCTCTTTGTACTGGTTTTTGAGATTCTGCAGCAAATTTTTGTGATAACTTTATCTCTTGTTTGTAGTTTGATCGATTTATTGGGAAATTGGAGACTTTCTCTTTTATGACTCATATGAGTCATAAACTTTATGACATATCTGTTTCTATGTTTTGATTATATTATTGGTCCTTTAAAACGGTGTTATGCCTTTAGATCGAATAAACTTTGATTGATTGAAATGAGTCATGATTTTTGGCTATTTTCTTGCAAAATTGTACATTCCTCTTTAAAGTTGTAAAGTCTCCGCCTATATTTCAACACAGGTTGTGTATGTGTTTCGGTTTTAGTTGTAAACTTCACTGTTAAAGGGGGATAATTTATCGCGATAGAATCTCAGGAAAAAACGAGTTTTTTCAAAATTTTTCACGAATCATCTTTTTATGGATAATTTTATGCGAAAAAATGATTTTTAATACTTTAGTATCATGTAAACTTTTGGATTATACCAAAAAGCGGAAAGATGGCGTCATAATAAACTTTATCCGATAAAATAGATAGATTTTCATCAAAGTTATCGCTAAAATCATCATTTTCATCACTATCAAAATCCAATAATTCTTCAAACTATTTATTATCAAATCAAGTTCCTCTTCCTCTTGGTTTTCTTCTACAAGATGACCAGGACTGTGTAACATTTTTCTCTCTAAAGACTTATCCACAATGGTTTTTTTCCATTCTTCATTAACAGGGGTTTTCTTTGTCCTGACTTTTTCTCCTCAAGCCTTGGAAAACGATTGATAAATCACAGATACTCGCCTTTCTCCACTCATTCCGGCCATTCGGTTGGCATTGTACGACAAAGCTGCAAGCATTGTACAACGAATAAAGCCCTTCTTCGGAAAATATTTTCTTTTGGGGCGGTACTTTATAACGACTGACGAGTAACACTAGGGAGTTGTGAAAATTAAAATGCATCCAATCTTTAAAATTTGAAAAAATCTGATCAATCACATTGTTGGGTTAACAAGCTAATGAATTATTCTTTGCGAATGCACCGTGATATCATGAGTATTAATGTATTTTCGATATGTTAAGTTATTTTCGGTCCATTTCTCAACAATGTGATTGACCAGATTTTTTTAAAAAACATTCGTCCATACGTGCTGCAATTTTTAAAAGCAAAATTTAAAATGTTTGCCTAATAATTACATTTTTATAATAATTTAAACATATATAATACCCAGTGTATTTTTAACAAATTTGAGATGCAATATTTTTTTAAATATAAAGTTTTGAGCCAAAATAAAAAATATGTTCGATGTATCTCATCGAGTAGAATATTTTTAGCTTTTATTCGGACAAATTTGAGCAACTTCATTTTTCGACCTATATTCATGCATAGGCCTATATCAGGCCATGAACTCCTAAACTACATCGTTGCAAATATCGGTGGGTTATTTTTGGATATGTACTCACTCTAACAACAATAACTTATATCAAATTTTAAAGATTGGATGCATTTTAATTTTCACAACTCCCTAGTGTTACTTGTGAGTGGAAATTCCCCAAAAGAAAGTATTTTCATGCCATTCGAATCAGCTGGCCGAGTCGAGTATCCTACAATGGTGAAAAACATTGAGATGGCGAAATACTGTGGCTTAGTGGAGTTCAACGACTCACTAGTCATGCAAATTCACCAGATCCGGATACTACAGTATCAATAAAATAAATAAAACAATATTCTCGTGAAACAGACTATATTGTCGAACTTTCGATCAGTTTTAGTATTTTTATTAAAATTTTCTTGTTACTTCCCTTCTAAACCTTCTCTTTTTAGCAAATTTGCCTATATTTTTTCTAAACAATCTATTCACGAAACATGGCTGCTGAAAACAATTTCAACATGGCTGATGCATCGACTGAATTGAACGATCGAGATGTGGTCATCACAACCAACGACAATCGCAACTTCACTGTGAAAGTTTTGGTGGCTCGTATGATTAAGATTATCGGCAACAACATTAAATATTTGGATGACGACTTGGATTTGAGTGACAATTTTTCACTACCGAATGTGGATGGGCCGGTATTTGAAAAAGTTTTGGAGTGATGTGAAGAGCATAAGAGTAAGACTTATCAAGTTTTATTTAAGTCTGTACAAAACATCAATTTATGGCTTATCCTAGCCAAAATTTTGAAGTTGAAAAAATCAATTTATGAAAAATCGAATTTTTCTAAAAATATATTAATTAGTAAAAAATATCCATATCCCATCTAGAATTCTAATCTTTTTTAGACGCTCCAGAAGTCAAGATCGAACAAGACCCCCACACACGAGAGCGCAAATGGTTCATCATGACAGAATGGGAAGAGGAGTACTTCCGCAAATATCTATCCAACCTCTGGGACTTGGCCATGGCCGCGAACTACTTGGAAATTCCATCTCTTTATTACTACACATGCCAAAAGCTAGCGGAACGCATCAAGGGCCGTACGCCGGAACAGATTTGTGAAATGTTCGGAGTAGAAGATGATTTGACGGAAGAAGAGAAGGCGGAAATTCGTCGCACAAATGTTTGGTGCACTTATTGATCTAGCTATACGTTTTTTAAATTTGAATATGTCGATTTTTTTCACCTTACCACTACACCATGTGGTGATGGTGTAGTGGTTAGCGCGTTAGACTAGCAGCCAGAAGGTCGAGGGTTCGATTCCCGTCATTTTATTTTTGCCTCATTTTTGACTATCNTTTTTTGACTATCAACTTCAAAGTCAAATATCTCGCCACTGTTAAATAATTTTTATATACGGTTTTTTGCATGTGTTAGAGGGGCTAAAGCTCTGTATTGTCATAAAAAAATTAAATTTCTAACATTTTATTAAGGTGAAGAAAATCGACTTTGAAAACTTCAAAGTAATTTTTGACAATGTTAGGATCAACAGATTTCGAAAATTTTTATCAACACTTATTCGGCCATTGTTTAGCTACAGTTTAAAAAGACCGCATAGAAATTCGTTAGAGGGGGTACGAGAACGACTAAAAACATTGATGTTGCAGACCAAAATGAACGCTCTGTAGCTCCAGAATAGGTTTGCTATGTTAGAGGTCAAATTTTTATTGCGAAAAATAAATTTAAAACAGCACAAAAAGTTTTTTATTATAACCTTTCAATTTCTTCAAAATTATTTGATCCAATAAAATGTTCAACGCACTGAATCGCTTGATATTGAGACAACTCTTCATCCCAGATTTTCTTAATTTTTGCTCCGAAATGTTTATTGTTAAATAAGTCCTCTTGAAGTAGAAATATTTCCTCAATAGATATATCAATATCTTGAACATCCAGCCAATTTTCAATTTGATTCCTTTCGTGTTTATACTCTTCATGAGCTTGGATAAGAGCATTTAGTTTAGAGGTGTCTTCCATCAATTGACTCATCTTTCTTTCCTCTTCTATTGACTGCAATAAAAACTGTTCGAATGCGTCATTACTGGCCAAAATTGAATTTTTGCTTAAAAAGGCGCCGAATTTTCTTCCAACTTCTAGTATAAAACTTTTTTCTTGAGCAAATTTCTTGATCGCTTTCTTGTTCTTTTCAAGAAGTTCAACAAGAGTTTGAGAAACATTGGGATCCCATTTCTTTTCTCCACTTGGTGTTTGAACAAGCTCGAAAAATTGGTTTAAATTATACTCATTGAATACATGATCAGTCCAAGCACAGCCACATGTTTCACAATATCCCGGTCTATTTATATTTTTTCTAAATTTTTTCTCGGAAATATCAGTATTTCGAAGAAAATCGCCATCTGCATCACGACAAACCTTTTGGATATTTTGATAAATATCAGTATTTAAGATTCTTTCTATACTCATACATTTTTTACTGACGCAACAAATTGTTGGGTGATCATCTCTGGTAATTCTCAAAGAATCTTTAGAATTTTTCGAAGAAGTAAATTTATTTTGTTGCTGTTCAACAGATCTTAAAATCAATTCCAAGATTGTTGCACATTCTTGTTTTCTATTGATTTTTGAATTAATCTCGTTGATTATTTCGGTTAATGGCTTGGACATGGTCAAGACAAATCTTCTTGCCTCATTGTATTCCAACGTTTCTTGTACATTATGGGGAGGTAACCGTTTTATAAAGTCTATCATACGTTCGGTTTCGCTTTTAGATTTATCCCAACTTAATTTGAAGTTTTTCAATTCATCATCGTTAAACGTAATTCCTAGAAAAAAAGTTTGATTCAGGGAAATAAGAGTGTGTATTGAAGCGAAAATATGAAAATTTTCAATACACACTCTTATTTCTCTGAATCAGGGTCAAGGAAGCATTTTCAAGCTTCGGGAATGCGCGCAATCGATTTTTCGCATAAAATTACGGGTAGTAGTGTCATTTTTTGCAAAAATTCAAAAAAACTTTTTCGTTACCAACGTACCGCAATTTTACCCCCCCCCCCTTTAAGCGATTTTCGCTATGAAATCTTTTTAGAGGTATACCTCTCATAGGGGTAACTTCTAGTGGTAAAAATCAAAAAATGCCTTAAGGTTCGAATTCCCTATGTCGAAAAACCCTTGAATACAAAAAATCAGACGATTTGAAATTTTTTTGAAAATTCGAATTTTTACCCCTTGAGGTAAAAGCTCGAAATTTCAAAATTTTTTCCAAATCGTTAATTTTCTGTATTCGGGGGTTTTTCGACATAGGGAATTCGAATCTGAAGGAATTTTTTGATTTTGACCACTAGAAGTTACCCCTATACGAGGTATACCCCCTAAAAATATTTCATAGCGAAAATTGCTTAAATCAGAGTCATATAAATTTTTTCATGCCTCGAAAATGCACAATCGATTCCGCACATAGAAAAACCCCTAGATAGTCGGTTTTCCGGATAAAATTCGAATTTTAGTTCATTTTTGCGCCAATACAACCACCACTTTCCCTGAATCAGGGTCAAGGAAGCGTTCTCCGCTTCGGGAATGGCTTAGTTTGTTTTTGTAAAAAATATAACTTTTTGAGGTGGAAAACTATACCTTTATTATTAGCACATAAAAAGCGATAAGATTCATTGTCCAGATGATAAATCGTATTTTTGGATAACTGAATAGACGATCCTTGTTTTTCTTCTAAATCTTTTAAAAATTCCATCAGCATGGGAAAAGTATTTCCTGGTTTAAATAAAGTTTTTCTTGCATTCGTGAAGCATATAACAAAATTCGAGATAGCACTTTTGTGCAGCTGAGCCAGTAATTCATTTAAACAATACTTGAAAATTAATGTCAGCCTAGCATTATGAGGTGGTAATAACAAACAAATTCCATGGATTTCGTCCAGAAATTTTAGTGTACATAATATGTTTTGAATATTTTTCTTGTCTTGCTCATAGCCTCGTTCATCCCCAATCCCAGGAGTGTCGATAATTCGTATGTTGTGATTTTCGTAAGGTAGAATGTACATTTGACAAGTTTGTGTTGAAGACTTGCCTTGTTGAAGCACTTCGTTTTTCGATTTCCCAATTTCCACACAAAAGGGTTCAAGATTGTCATCAGTGAGATAAAATTTTGTTGGAATCGGACTTGTTAGGCCATTTTGAGTAGCTTCTTCGAAAGTTTGGTATGAAAAGTAATTAGCTAAGGCGTTGATCCAAGTTGATTTGCCCACACCAGTTTCACCAATTACGAGTATATTGAGGTTTTGTTTAAATAGCCTTTTCCATGCCACTTTCGTATATGGTACAAAAGAATTAAGTGGATGCTTTTTGTCAGTACAACGGAATAGAGCACCTTCGAAATTTACCATCCCACATTTGCAAAAAAGAAAATTTTCTGAATCAAATGTCACCAAGTCTTCGCAAACGTTACAATACCAAAGTTTGTTTTGTTGAAAACAAGTTGGATTTGGGCAAGGAATATTCATATCGGCGCATATGCCAGAAATTTCTGTTTCCATAATTTTGTCTAAAGAAAATTTGACGACATTGTGTGTTTCTTCCCATTTTATTCGATTTAATAAATTGTCATATTTTAGCTTGCCATATGAATATTGGGATATTTTTGTAGTGCAAAATTGTCCTTGATAACATTCCATATCCAAAAATAAGCACATAACCTCTAAAAAAAGATTTTTTTACAAATTTATGGATTCTTAAAGGGCCAGTTCAGTAGGAAAAAAGTTTCCATTTTTGTTGATATTCAAAACACGGCGTGACAAAGTGTGACCAAAAATGAGGTCTAATGAAAAACAAAAAAGAAGTCAACTAATAAGGAATGATCAAATTAGGAAACGCGAATTTCACAAAATCACATATACAGGAAATTAGTACTACATATAAGCAATCACTATGCCAAATTTCAGAGGTGGACCTGCGGTACATCCAGAGATAGACCCTGTACAACATATGGTTCTTTGTAAGGCCCATAAACGGTGTATCACTATTTTTAAACGTGTTATATCAAAAATTATACAGTTTTATACTGCAAATTTGATATATTCGAAAAATTCATGAAAAATGGAGCATTTTTTGTTTTTACAGTAAACTCTGAATCGTTATCGTTGTCGAGATAATCGCGTTTGAAGTTGGCTATTTTTTGGAATTGATTTAGAATTTGAATTCCCGCCAA
>OZJO01014970.1:0-25813 GCA_900406225.1 Acrobeloides nanus | reverse complement strand
TTTTCCTCAAAATCATATTTCTGGGGGTAATTTCATGCGGGGGGGGGTAGATTGCACGCATTCTCGAATCTTGAAAATGCTTCCTTGACCCTGATTCGGGGAAATAAGAGTGTGTATTAAAGCGAAAATTAGCATGTACTAATTTCTCTGAATCAGGGAAGCATTTTCGCGCTTCGGGAATGCGCGCAATCTATTCCTCGCATAAAATTAGCCCTCAGAAAGTCATTTTCAGGCAGAAAATCTAAAAATTTTCAATTTTCGCTTCAATACACACACCGAACCCTGATTCAGGGTTAGGGTCATTTTTGAAAAAAAATTTTTGATCGAAAAAACATGAAAAAATCGCCCCAAATTCCAGTTTTTGTTATACACCCTGTAATTGATTCCATTGCATTTTTTAGTGGAGTTTTGCCGTCTTGATGTGGGAACTGTTCACATGTGCAGCTCAACCATTTGCCGAAATTGAGCCAGACGAAATGCGAATGGTTCTAGAAGCGGGTACTCGTCTTGGCCAGCCATATAACTGCCCTGATGACTTGTAAGCTTTAAAAATAAGTGTTGTAAAAAATTTTGGAGCTACTACACAATAGGGGAGAGGGCAACCACGTGAAAAATTTTTCAAAATTAGCACATTTTTCAATTTTTCTTAAAAGTAGTAAAAAAATTTTTGCATCCCCCTTTTATTTTGTGACTCTATAATCATATTTTGTAGATACGGAATAATGTACAATTGTTGGCATTTTGAGCCATTAGAGAGGCCAAGTCCTGCACAATTGTTACAAGCACTCGAAAGGTTTACGGATCAACTTCGGAAATACATTTAAGAAAGAATACATTTTGTATTGCAATATTACTCGGTGCTTTAGGATGTTGTTACAACAGGGTGGCGCAAAAAAGTACCAATAAAAAAATCGCCATCTGGTAATTTTTTGGCGAAATTTTTTCTTCAAAATGACTCATTAGAGGTTGTCCTTAAATTATGTTTGCTTTTTTCGGATTTTTGACCCCCCCCCCCTGTAATTAAATTGTTAGATTTTGGCTGACCTTACCCCTCCCCCCTATATCTAACGTTATTTTTTTCCATTTTAAAGGGGTAACAATTATGGCTTATTCTCGGTCGGACAAAAAATTGCCTCACAGAAGGCGGTTTTTGATGAGATTTTTTTTCAGGGTATGAGAATGAAGTCTCTTCTACCTGAATCTGCAAGAATTTTTTGGCTTCAACCCCTTACTGGGGGTTAAAAAATTCATTTTTTAAAATTTTTTGGATTTTTAAAAAACATAAAAATTACACATTTCATAAAAATTTGAAGTTATGACCAATTTCCAAGATTTTGAGTCCTTAACCATTTTTGAGTGTGTAGAATCCGAAAAAATATGCTTGGAATTTTTTGACCCCATTTTTTTGAGGAGGTACGCTCAATTTTTTTCAAAATTTGTAAAAATTTTGGAATTCCTACAATATGGATGTCAAACGAACGGGGACGATGAGTAGATTACGGATTGGTGCTGGATTCTTTGAAATTTCAAAATTTTAGCTCTATTTTTTAGTAGGGGGTATCTCCTATTTTTTCAATATTTTGAACATTTTAGGACCGATACGATATATTGTCAAACGAACGGGAACTATCGTTTGACACCCATACCCTATGGGTTTTAAAATGTTCAAAAATATTGAAAAAATAAGAGGCACCCACTACTAAAAAATGAGGCAATTTTTTGTCCGACCGAGAATAAGCCATAATTGTTACCACCTCCCTTTAAATTTTGCTAAAATTTAAAAAAACGCAATTACGACTAAATTTTTTAAGAAAAAAAATTTTTGAATGAAAAAATGAAATTTTTGAATAACTTTTTAAATGAAAATTGAATTTTTGATTAAATTTTGTATGCAAAATTGAAATTTTGAATTTTTTTAAATGGACCGACTTTTGATTTTATTGCAGTTTTATTAAGAAATTTTTTGACTTTAGGAGGGGTTGGGACCAAGGAGACCGTAATTAAACTACAACCTTGTCTGACTCTTATAGACTCCCCCATAAACCCGATCTACTCTATAGATATTTCAACAAAACCGTTTAAGCTTTATATATCCTCATTTGATTATTGAAAATTTTTTAGATTATTTTTTTAAATTTTGTGGATTTTTAAATTTTTTGATATTTGCTCGAATGATTAGATTTAAAAAAACGAAGATTTTGCTCCAGTAGTATTCTATTTATTTCAGAAAATGTTTTTGCTTTTTTCTATATAAACATGTCTAGCAAAATCACATTTTTTTCGTAAAATCGAAAAATTCAAAAAACGTCTAGCTTAGACCCAAGGCTGGTTTTTAGGCCTAAATAAAAAATGTCTTTGAAGATTTCTCTCATAGAGATTTCTTCAATTTTGTTAAATGTGTAAATTTTTGTCTTTTTTAGGTTTTATCCGACCTGTTTTCGAAAACACCTACCCTGATATTTCTTTAACATTAAAACAACATGTTGAAACTTATTATACCCAACTAAGACAACTAGCTGAAAGACTTTTTCAAATTTTTGCCATAGCAGCAAATGCTCCATCTAAAGATTTCTTCCTAGAAAAATGTATAGAAGGAGAACATATCATGAAAGCGAATTTCTACCCTAAAATTTCGACTCCTAAACCCCATCAAGATACCCGTTTTGCTGCACATACTGACAGTACTCCTTTTACCATACTCGCAATGGATGATTGTCCGAGTGCGCTACAAATTCAGAACAGCAAAGGAGAATGGACTTATGCTGACCCGGTGAAGGATGCTTTCTTTGTGATTCTTGGGGATATATTAGCTATGTGGACAAATGATAAATGGAAGGCAACTGTTCATCGAGTAGTATGGCCTCCAAAAGAGCAAGAACGGCTCGCAATAGGTTTTTTTGTAGATATGAATCCAGATGCTGTTATAGAATGTCTAGAATCGTGTTTAGGACCGGATGAAACACCAAAATATGCGAATATTTCTTACATAGAATATGTTACAGCAAGGAGTAATAGATTAGAAGGAAAATATTGATTTTCTACAATAAAAACATCTTATTCTCAATAAATTTATTAAAATAAAAAATATGGCACAGACTATGAATCAGAGGTCGAAAGGGCCGGGCCGAAAATTAGGCCTAAGCCGGCCATGTTTTGGCTTACGTCGAAAGGCACACTCGGTTCAAAAATGGGCATTGGCCTAGGTTCAAGATGGACCAACCCGGCTTTTCTACCTCTGTATGAACCATAAATTCTAAATACGAAAATCATTTCTTCTCCACTAGCTCTAGGCTAGCTTGCCTGTTAATTTGTACGCTTTCTAAATCTTTGATTTAGGCGAATTTTCGAAAATTCTAGTGCCTACGAGAACTATAAACAGTTGAAACTCGTTTTTCCTCATTGAACTGTTGTAATTGATGGTCTTTGTCTAGGGGCTATTGAACCTCCTAAAAAATCTTTATATTTTATGCGAATCTTGATGTTCGACGTTCCAAGGTTGAAAAAAAATGATGTGAAAGCGCTTACCACACGATTTTTGAAAGCCGTTAATGGCAGGTTCGATCCCCGCCGGCGTCTTACCAATTTTGCATATTTTGGACTTTTCTATTTTTTCACAGAAAACACTACAGGGTGGGCAAAAAACTGCACTTTTGTGATTTTTCGAATTTTTTCAATTTTTTTCGATTTTTTCAATTTCTTTCAATTTTTTCAATTTTTGGCGCAAAAATCGCACTTTTGTGATTTTTCGAATTTTTTCATGGAAAACAACTTTCTAGGGTAATTTTTATGCGGAAAATCGATTGCACGCATCAGAAAAATATGTTTACCCATGATATTTTAATTTTTTCAATTTTTTACTGGGGTACCCAAAAAAATGGATTTTTTGGCTTAGCAGGTCTTAAAATAAAAGTCTTGGAAGTAGTGGGTCATATATGACCCAGTGGGCTCAAACCGATCAAATTGCTTAAAAATCAACAAAGCGTTCGTAAACAGCATGATTCATTTTTTATGTTGAAGATGAGCTAGAAAATGAAGATGTTTTACAGGCAGATATTGCGATAGTGCCTCCAGAAGATGGAAGTGATACGGTTAGAGAAACGAGTAACAGATGCTGTACGTTACGATGAAATATATCACTAGATTCAAGTAAATAATCACAAAAATATAGATTATACCAATTTAGAAAAGTGAAAATAGGATCCGTTGCGCTTAGTGTCCAAACAAGACTTTTACAAAATGTGAAAAATACAATGTCGTCTTGCACTTCGAATTTTTTAAAGATTTTCACATTCCATAAACACGCATAAATTTAACGATATTTTTACAAACTACAAATAAATTCATTTTTATGCAATTTGACCGCTTCAAGCCCACTGGGTCATATATGACCCACCTCAAATAACCCGATTTTTAAAACGATTATCTATTTCTTTATATCTAGGGTAGTTTCTAGTGCCATTTTAAGCTATTTAAAAAAAGAAATTTGGAAAAAGCATAGTTCCTCGAGTTATGGGCTTTAATGTGTTAAAGTTTTTGATATTTATAAATCTTCGTGTTCCACTAGCATTATTGATCCAAAATTGGGTGATTATTTTTGATCTGGATGTTAAGACTATTCCGATATAAGTAATTTTTGAAATTGGGCAAAAGTTTTCGGACCCGACCGGGATTCAAACCCGGACCTCCTGGCTACCGTCCAAGAGCACTACCATTGTATTACCGAGTCTACAACTAATGCCCGTTTTTTGGTGAATATATTCCGATATATTATCTTCTCAGTGTATAAATTGTCCGCTATAACATCTACCACAGCTATCACGTCTCATTTTTCGACAACCCTTTGTTTGTTTATCGATTGTATTGTGACATTGTTTTTATTTTCCGACTATAGTGATGTATTGTTTAGCTGTATAATATTTTTTGAAGCATAAATAAAAAATCCACTTGAAAACTCCGAGTCTTTTTTGATGATCTAAACGCATATAAAAATCAACATGCTCAAATGAAATCCAAAAATTGGAACATCTAGAGCTATGTTAACAGCATTTAATATCTCGAAAGGCATGTTGTGTAGGTTTTATAAAAATGAATACGAAGGAAACTATAGGTACATTTTTATAAGCTAATAATACGGTCAATAACTTGTGCCATTTAACAGCGACTTGATTAGATTTTCAGAGCTATAAGAAAAAATATAGCGTAAGGTTGTTTTTAACATAGCAATTCTCGGAAAACTCAATTAGGACTAAAATCTATTGAATTTGCGGCACTAGAGACCTTCAGTACGGAACTAACTTGAACCTGTGATTTTTTATTTATGCTTCAAAAAATATTATACAGCTAAACAATACATCACTATAGTCGGAAAATAAAAATAATGTCACAATACAATCGATAAACAAACAAAGGGTTGTCAAAAAATAAGACGTGATAGCTGTGGTAAACTCTGCTAGAAATGGTCTCCCGAGTGCTGCTGCAAAGTTGACTCCCCCTTTAAGACTATTCCAATATAGTATCTTCTCAGTGTATAAATTGTCCGCTATAACATCTACACATATTTTCCGACTATAGTGATGTATTGTTTAGCTGGATTAAGTTTATACATTCGTTTATTAACACAAAAATTTTTCATGTTCAAAAATTTTCTACCCCTGTAGTTTCGATGCAATCTAGTTAATTTGTTGTGTTTGTATATTATAATAAAAAACAAGCTGGGGCAACTAGTTATAAAGGAAATAACGGAAACCCTTTTTACGGAATAATGGATTTGTCAGATTCAAAAATTGTTGAGAGCTATGTTCCAAAAGCGAAGGAATTTTTGAAGCAACCGATAAAGAATATGTGTTTTTGATGTTTGAATATGCTATTGAAAGTGGTGCATAATATTTTTGTGAGTAACTGTATAATATTTTTGAAGCATAAATAAAAAACCACAGGTTCAAGTTAGTTCCGTACTGAAGGTCTCTAGTGCCGCAAATTCAATAGATTTTAGTCCTAATTGAGTTTCCCGGTAATTGCTATGTTACAAACAACCTTACGCTATATTTTTTCTTATAGCTCTGAAAATCTAATCAAGTCGCTGTTAAATGGCACAAGTTATTGACCGTATTATTAGCTTATAAAAATGTACCTATAGTTTCCTTCGTATTCATTTTTATAAACCCTACACAACATGCCTTTTGAGATAGAAAATGCTGTTAACATAGCTCTAGATGTTCCAATTTTTGGATTTCATTTGAGCATGTTGATTTTTATATGCGTTCAGATCATCAAAAAAGACCCGGAATTTTCAAGTGGATTTTTTATTTTATATGCTGCCATAGGGATTCAAGATACGTTGTGGTTTGTTCAGGTGAGTGATCTAAAGTCCTGTTTTTTTTAACTTCGTAGACCTGGCTACCTGCTCGAATCACAATATACGAATGGTATGACCCTACTTATGGGGATAACAATTCTCTGAGTGCTCATATCTGGGGGCGTTTTGCATATACGTTTAGCAATTTTTGTACATTTTTTAATGTCATCGGTCATACTATTGTCTCATTGAATCGGTTCAGTGCGTTTTTCTGGCCATTAGCATATAAAAGGGTAAAATTTCAACATTTTTTGGTGGTTGATGATCTCGTTTAGTTATGGAGTGGTAAATATCTGGCTATCATACTGCTTTTCGCATATCTTTTCCCGCTGCTTTTAGTATGCGTTTTTCAAGTTCCTTATGATGCCCAATATATGCATTCTATTGTCAATGTAACAAGTGGAGTTACAGATCCTCATGTTATAGTGCTTTCCTATGAAGATAAAGATGTTCAAACAGTAAAGTTTCATCTTTATACTGTTGAAAATTTTAAATTTAGAGATTGCTTTATTTACAAACTTGTTTATATGTTCTTACATCACTAGCAACACTTATTATAGAGATCAGTGCAGCTATTAAGTATCGGATGATTGTTCAAACTAATAAGAGCATGATAGAAAAGGGAAAGAAAGATCTACAACTTCTAGGTGAGAATTATTGAAAATTATCTACAAATACACATGCGGCATACGCATCATACGCGGGCAAAGAGATGGAAGCCTCCCCTCCTCCTACCCTCTCACTCATCGGCTCAAAATTAGGACGACCCTCTCACTCGGTCAGCCGAGTGAGAGGCCCTTGTAATTTTGGAGCATTTTCAAAATATTTTTTGTCTGGTTTATTCTTGCTTATAAAGATTTACATTAGAAATTTTCGACGACCAAAAAAAAGGTCGCCAACTTAGCCGGGGGGGGGGGGACCCTCTCATCGGACGCTCCCTCCCCCACCTTGCCCATGTATGATACGCATATAATGCAAAAAATTTTTTAATTCAATTTCCCGATGGTTTACCTTCCATTAAAATACTGTCCGACGTTACTAGGTCCCGGGTTCTTGTCAGCTTTGAAAAGGGGTTCAGAACGAGGTAATAAAGCGGAGAACCTTCTTCAGTTCACTTTATTTGATGTATGGCATGCAAGTTTTCGGGACGCCGCGAGAAGAACTACACATGTGCTCTATTACCTTTTACTTTTTAGTTCATGGCATCTTAATTTCATGTTTTCAATGCCTTCTCACTGCTTATTCTGTCAGTTCTTTAGTCTTGTATTGGAGAAAAGATAGCTATACTTTAGCCATAATCAGAAGATACTCAACAGTAGTATGTGAAGTGCTTATTTTGTCGAGTGCTATATTTTTGTTCATTCTGAGGTAACGAAAAATTAATATTCATGAAAATTTTTACTTTTAGTAAAACTGTAAGAAAACATTATTTGAAGTTTTATCATCTCAGTTGGTTAGAACACGTTTTTACCAAAATCGAAGGGGTATCAACAAATAATAAAGTTTTTGTTGTAAAATCTAAAGCATAGTTATTTTTAATAAAACTCGCTATCAAAAACCTGAATTTCGTAAAAATTTATCATCATCCGAAATCGTTAATGATCGAGCTCAGTCTGTTATTATTCGAGCAAAGATCTCATTATTCAGGGGGTGTGTAAAACGGAAAATGGAAAACGGAAAAAGAAAATGGAAAATTCAAAAAATAAGAGGAAAAAACTGAAAAATGGAAAGTTTTCCATGTTCCGTTTTATTACATACCCTCTAGAAGAAAGCAGAATCCGTTTTTTACGAAGGCCAAACAAGATACAGGGTGATCAATAATTTACTCACGTATTTAAAAAGCTCGCCAAAAATCGAGTTTAAGTCCATTTCAGTCGCCCGATAGCTCATTCGATAGCCACCGTCACCGAATTTTGTTAGCAAGAAAAATTATTAAAAAATATTTTATTTTCAATTTTTTAGCCCAAAAATAGTAAAAAATTACAATTTTTTGAAATTTTCCTTATTTTCAAACTTTTGCCAAAAATCGAGTATAAGACGGATTTCTTCGAGCGACGACAATCTTGAATGTTGGGAATCTGAGGGATTTTTTACAAAAGAAATTATTGAAAAAGCTTTTAAAATCGCGGAGATATGATTTTTTGAAAATTATGCTTTTTTTNAATTTTCAAAAATTCATATCTCCGCGATTTTAAAAGCTTTTTCAATAATTCTTTTTGTAAAAAATACCTCAGAATCCCAACTTTCAGGATTGCTGTCGCTCTAAGAAATCCGAACTATACTCGATTTTTAGCAAATTTTTGAAAATAGGCAAATTTAAGAAAAATTGGAAAATCCACCAACTTCAAAAATCCATATCTTGTCGAAAATAAAATATTTTTTAATAATTGTTTTCATATAAGAAAGTTGGTATTCTGAGATATTTTTTACAAAAAGAATTATTGAAAAGATGTTAAAATCGCAGAGATATGAATTTTTGAAAATTATGCTTTTTTCAATTTTTGTACTTTTTTTGGAAATAAGGAAAACATCGAAAAAAGCATAATTTTCAAAAAATCATATCTCTGCGATTTTAAAAGCTTTTTCAATCATTTCTTTTGTAAAAATCCCTCAGATTCCCATCTTTCAAGATTGACGTCGCTCGGAGAAATCCGTCCTATACTCGATTTTTGGCAATGTTTTGAAAATAAGGGAAATTTCAAAAAATCGTAATTTTTTTACTATTTTTGGGCTAAAAAATTGAAAATAAAATATTTTTTAATAATTTTTTTTACTAACAAAATTCGGTGACGGTGGCTATCGAATGAGCTATCGGGCGACTGAAATGGACTTAAACTCGATTTTTGGCGAGCTTTTTAAATACGTGAGTAAATTATTGATCACCCTGTACAACAAAATCGAAAGTGAAAATTTCTTAGTGACTTTTGAGCTTAGCGCTGTTTAAAATCCGGTTTTTAGTACCTTTGACATCTATATTTCTAAGTTTATTAATTTTTCTATGGCTAGATTTTTCGTATGGGCTAAAAACTGTTTGTGGACCAGATTCTGTAACATATAAATTTTCAGCGAGATCAAGTCTTCCAATTCGAAGAAAAAAAGTTTAGTACCATTCACAAGAGCAAGCTGTTTATGATTGTGCTAAACCATCGTGTTTCGAAAATGCTGAACTTTCCGGATTTTTTATAGAGTCCAAGAAAATAGCGATACAAAAGAATCTAAATTTTCATATTTAGGTTGGCCGCAAGTTGTTATCGTACTTTGGTGTCGTACTCTTGTACCTTTCTTTCGTACTGTGGTACGACAAAAAGTACCACAACTTACAGTCTCAAGTCGTACTTTTTAATGCATTTTAAATGAAAAAGTACGATAAAAGTACTATAACTTGCGACCTCATGCGTTGGTACAACTTGTATCTGGCTCCAACTCGAAAGTAAAACACTTAATACAAAAAAATTTGGGTCCAAGTGGGATTCAAACCCGCGAACTGTGTGACCGTGACGGTTCACCATAAACAAGAGTCGGTGGTGCAGTGACAAAGCAGTGGCTTATTGGTCACAAAGTTCGTGGGTTCGAATCTCACTTGGAGCCAAAAATTTTTGCACAAAGTAAAAATGTATGCATAAAATTTTTTTCGTTATTTTGACATGAATTGCTTTCCTATTGTCTCTGGATGAAAATAAAAAAAGAATGATCGAAAACGGATTTATTTGAAAAAAGTTAAAATCATTTTTTAGCGTAAAAAAAATTTGGAACACCCTGTAAATTAATAGGTCAAAAAATGAGTAAAAAGAGGTCCAAAAATAGGGGCAAAAAAGGGGTTCAAAAATAGGTCAACAAATGTATAAAAGCGAAAAAAGTACCCAGATATATCTCTTGTAAAATTTTGTTTCGTATGGAATCCGTTAATTTTGTGACCAGGGTTTTTCAGAGGTCTGATTTTTGGGACCTGGCGAGGCGTAAGCTCTCCATCTGCCTTTGATACATACTTGAATAGGGGGTCGTAATTACGACCCCTCCCCCTGTGCCGCGAGGGCCTTGAAAAATAGGGGGGGGGGCGCCGAAAGGCAAAAATTTCCTTTAGACCCCCCACGTCGCGCGAGAAGGTTTACGACCCCCCCCCCTATTCATCTATGCACGAGTACGACTAATGGGTTGTATAAAATCAATTTTGTCGTTTTTTCTATTTTTTTAAATAGAAAAAAACGAAAAACACAATTTTTGAAGAATTTTTTAGAGCGACAAAGAATAGTATAATCGTAAAAATAAATCAATAATCATATGTAAACAAAAACAGGTTCCATTCTGACAAACAAACATTTCAATTCTTACCAAATGCTTATCTATTGACTTTTTTCATGAAATTTTCGTTAATCAATATTATATAATGAAGATTAATAACTAATTTTCTATTTTCATATCAATTTTCTAAAATCATGGAACTTTCTCCTTCTGGAATCCCTATAATCGATTTATCTTATTCTGAACCTAATCAAGTCGCTCAGTATGTCTCAAAAGCCTGTAAAGACACTGGTTGTTTTTATATAAAAAATCATGGAGTGGATCTTCAGCTGATTGAAAATACTTTTCATGACTTGAGAACGTTCTTTGAACAACATATTGACTACAAAATGAAATTTTTGGATCCTAATCAAAATTTTGAACGAGGTTATCATCCATTTGAGACTCAAAATGTCAATGCTTTTATGGGAAGATTAGGTTTACCGAATGATCCTGTGGAGAAGATCTCCTTTGGGCCACCTCCAGGTAAGGTTTTAATATACGATACTCCTTCAACAAATCAACCCTTCAAGAACCAATATCTGATTCCAAGGCTGTATTCAAGCTAAAATTTCGGAGTAGTCCTCAATAAGAAATTTTTTAAATGAACCGACTTTTGATTTTATTGCAGTTTTATTAAGAAATTTTTTGGCTTTAGAAGGGTTGGGGCCAAAGAGACCGTAATTAAGCTACAGTCTTGTCTGACTCTTATAAACTCCCCCATGAGCCCGATCTACCCTATATCTTTCAACAACACCTCTTAAACTTCCCATTGGATCATCCCTCATTTGATTATTGAAAATTTGTTAGATTGTTTTTTAAATTTTGTGGATTTTAAAATTTTTTGATTTTTGCTTGATATGCTTAGATTTTTAAAAAACGAAGATTTTGCTCCAGTAGTATTCTATTTATTTCAGAAAATGTTTTTGCTTTTTTCTGTATAAACATGCCTAGCAAAATCACATTTTTTTTCAAAAAAATCGAAAAATTCAAAAAGTCCAAAAAATCTAATAAATATAAAAAATTTAAAAAACCTAAAAATTCCAAAAAAATCTTTAAAATTTCGAAAAATTGTTTCGATCTATTTTGGTAGGTTACCTCGATTCAAATGGACCCTCTTGCCATTCCCTACTGAACATGACCAGGGCGGACGGGGGCAGACACTCTCAACCCACGGACCACTCAATCCGGACAACTCAACCCACGGACAACTTAACCCAGGACAATTCAACCCATACAACTCAAACAAAAAATCTATAGAACTTTTCTTAGCCTTAGGCTTAGACTTTAGGCTTAGGCCTAAGCCTTAGGCATAGACCTTAGGCCCAAACAACTCAACCCATTCTTTGGGTTGAGTTGCCCGTGGGTTTAGTGGCCCTGGAGCCAGGACGGACCATCTATATGGGCACCAATTAACTCTTTTAGTTAGAGGTCTAAAAGACCTAATTCGGCCTAGCTCATGAGCTGGAGATGCATAGACGTAGCCTAAGGAGGAGCAAGATATAAAAAAATCCAAATTTTCATAAAAAATTATGAGGGGGGGGGGAGTATTTTTTAAAAATTTTTTAAAGAACCTTCAAGAAGGGAGAACAGAGAAGGCATGAAAGGGAATATGGGCAGCAGGGCATATGTTAACCAAAATGTTTCAGGGAGCTGTTTCAACGGTTTGTTTCAACCGATTTGTTCCAATGGATGGTTTCAAGAAATTTGTTTCAATGGACATCTGTCAACCATGTTACAGGTGAAAAATCGCTATAACTTTAACAGATCAACGTTTCATGCTTCCAAATTTACGCCACTCAGGAGTCGGCGCAAATTCGAAGTATGAAACGTTGATCAGTTAAAGTTATAGCGATTTTTTACCTGTAACATGATTGACAGATGTCCATTGAAACAAATCGATTGAAACAAGTCCGTTGAAACAGCTCCCTGAAACATTTTAGTCAACATATGTCCTGCTGCCAGAATATGTCTCCCCCTGTCTCTTCTTTGCTACATCATGAGCTCAAGTAATCACGTCTAGCCTATGCCTAGACCCAAGGCCGGTTTTTAGGCCTAGACAAAAATGTCTTTGAAGATTTCTCTCATGGAGATTTCTTCAATTTTGTTAAATGTGTAAATTTTGTTGTCTTTTAGGTTTCATCCAACCTGTTTTCGAAAACACCTACCCTGATATTCCTTTAACATTAAAACAACATGTTGAAACTTATTATACCCAACTAAGACAACTAGCTGAAAGACTCTTTCAAATTTTTGCCATAGCAGCAAATGCTCCATCTAAAGATTTCTTCCTAGAAAAATGTATAGAAGGAGAACATATCATGAAAGCGAATTTCTACCCTAAAATTTCGACTCCTAAACCCCATCAAGATACCCGTTTTGCTGCACATACTGACAGTACTCCTTTTACCATACTCGCAATGGATGATTGTCCGAGTGCGCTACAAATTCAGAACAGCAAAGGAGAATGGACTTATGCTGACCCGGTGAAGGATGCTTTCTTTGTGATTCTTGGGGATATATTAGCTATGTGGACAAATGATAAATGGAAGGCAACTGTTCATCGAGTAGTATGGCCTCCAAAAGAACAAGAACGGCTCGCAATAGGTTTTTTTGTAGATATGAATCCAGATGCTGTTATAGAATGTCTAGAATCGTGTTTAGGACCGGATGAAACACCAAAATATGCGAACATTTCTTACATAGAATATGTTACAGCAAGATTAGAAGGGAAATATTGATTTTCATAAATAAAAGCATTTTATTCTCAATAATATAAAATTATTTAAAATAAAAAATATGACACAGACTAAGAGCCAGAAGTCGAAAGGGCCGGGCCGAAAACTAGGACTAAGCCGGCCATGTTTTTGGCCTAAGCCGAAAGGCACACTCGGTCCAAAAATGGGCTGTTGATTAGGTTCAAGATGAGCCGTGGGCCGACCCGGCTTTTCTACCTCTGTATGAACCATAAATTCTAAATACGAAAATCATTTTTAGGTATCTAAATGAGTAATACAAAGCCTATATAACTAATAAACCACTTTAAAGGTGGGGTAACAATCATGGCAGGATCTCGAAAAAAAATTTTTTGAAAATTTTTGTAAAAATATGGGGTGGCGCAAAAAAACGCACTTTTGAGATTTTTCGAATTTTTTCAATTTTTCCAATTTTTAATATTTTTTCCGAATTTTTTTCGATTTTTTTTATTTTTTCAATTTTTGGCGCAAAAAATCGCACTTTTGTGATTTTTCGAATTTTTTCATGAAAAACAACCTTCTAGGGTGATTTTTATGCGGGAAATCGATTGCACGCATCAGAAAAATATGTTGACCCTTGATATTTTACAATTGATTCTCCACATGAAATTACTCTCAGAAATATGATTTTGAGGGAGAAATTTGAAAATTTTTCGATTTTCGTTTCAATACACACATCTATTTCCCGTAATCAGGATCAAGGAAGCATTTTCACGCTTCGGCGATGCGCGCAATCGATTTCTCACATGATTTTACCCCTAAAAATGATATTTTTAGAAAAAAATTTTCTTCGATTAGTCCATAAATGTCACCCAATTTAAGAGTTTTTTAGAGTGACAAAGAATAGTATAATCGCAAAAATAAATCAATAATCACATGTAAACAAAAACAGGTTCCTTTCTGACCAACTCCTTATCTATTGGCCTTTTCTATGAAATTTTCGTTAATCGATACTATATGTTGATGATCAATAACTAATTTTCTATTTTCATATCAATTTTCTAAAATCATGGAACTTTCTCCTTCTGGAATCCCTATAATCGATTTATCTTTTTCTGAACCTAATCAAGTCGCTCAGTATGTCTCAAAAGCCTGTAAAGACACTGGTTGTTTTTATATAAAAAATCATGGAGTGGATCTTCAGCTGATTGAAAATACTTTTCATGATTTGAGAACGTTCTTTGAACAACATATTGACTACAAAATGAACTTTTTGGATCCTAATCAAAATGTTGATCGAGGTTATCATCCATTTGAAACTCAAAATGTCAATGCTTTTATGGGAAGATTAGGTTTACCAAATGATCCTGTGGAGAAGATTTCCTTTGGGCCACCTCCAGGTAGGATTTTCATATACGACATTCCTTCAACAAATCAACCCTTCAAGAACCAATATCTGACTCCAAGGCTGTATCTCAATCTTGGTCATGAGCCTTCGAGCCTCGGCAAAAAATTTCTAATCTTTTCATAATATGCTTTTAGCCGAACTGAACTCATACAAAAAATATCTTTTTCATGAAGATTTCTTCAATTTTATTAAATGTCAAAATTTTATTGTCTTTTTTAGGTTTCAGCCGACCTGTTCCCGAAAACACCTACCCTGATATTCCTTTAACATTAAAACAACATGTTGAAACTTATTATACCCAACTAAGGCAACTAGCTGAAAGACTCTTTCAAATTTTTGCTATAGCAGCAAATGCTCCATCTAAAGATTTCTTTCAAGAAAAATGTATAGAAGGAGAACATATCATGAAAGCGAATTTCTACCCTAAAATTTCGACTCCTAAACCCCATCAAGATACTCGTTTTGCTACACATACTGACAGTACTCCTTTTACTATACTCGCGATGGATGATTGTTCGAGATCGCTACAAATTCAGAACAGCAAAGGAGAATGGACTTATGCTGACCCAGTGAAGGGTGCTTTCTTTGTGAATCTTGGGGATGTATTGGCTATGTGGACAAATGATAAATGGAAGGCAACTGTTCATCGAGTTGTATGGCCTCCAAAAGAGCAAGAACGGCTCTCAATAGCTTATTTTGTGGTGATGAATCCAGATGCTGTCGTGGAATGTCTAGAATCGTGTTTAGCACCGGATGAAACACCAAAATATGCGAATATTTCTTACAAAGAATATGTTACAGCAAGGATGAATAGATTAGAAGGAAAATATTGATTTTCTAAAATAAAAAATTCTATTCTCAATGATATAAATTTATTTAAAATAAAAAATATGACACAGACTATGAACCTAAGGTCGAAAGGACCGGGCCAAAACTAGGCCTAAGCCGGCCCATGTTTTGGCCTAGGACGAAAGGCACACTCGGTTCAAAAATGGGCCGTGGCCTAGGTTCAAGATGAGCCGTGGGCCGACCCGGCTTTTCTACCTCTGTATGAATCATAAATTCTAAATACAAACATCATTCTTAGATATCTAAATGAGTAATATAAAACCTAAAAAAATTAATAAACACTATTAAGACGATAAAATTATTGATTGTTCCATGACAAGATCCAAGTAGGACCACCGGAATTTAAGTTAATAAAATTCGTTGTTGTAATATTCAAAACTTGAGTAAACGGACTATAATTCGAAGTAGCGGTGTTGATGTTTATCGGATTTCCATTCAACGTAGCGCTTTTCAAATTGGGTGTATAAGTATAGCCGAAGATTTCGATGTTGTCTAACGTAGGTAAAGTTAAACCGGTCTAAAATAAGTTAACTATAAGATTTCAAAAAAATTGAGGTACCGCTTGTTTAGTCATGTTTATAGTTAGAGTTCCTGTTGCATTACTGGCTAAAAAGCTGTATTCAAAGTGGTAGTTGTTATAGGTGTTAATGTTGTCTACAATTGTTTCACCTTCATCCCAATACAGTTCTCCACTAGCTTTTAGGCTAGTTTGTCCGTTAATTTGTACGCTTTCTAAAACTTTGATTTAGGCGAATTTTCGAAACTTATGGTATTTTTATGAGAAAAAAAGTAAAAATAGTAGCCTACGAGAAGCTATAAGCAGTTGAAACTCGTTTTTCCTCGATTGAACTGTTGTAATTGATGGTCTTTGTCTAGGGACTATTGAACCTCCTAAAATCTTTGCATTTTATGCGAATCTTGGTGTACGGCGTTCCAAGGTTGGAAAAAAAGTTGATTATGATCAAAAAATAGTGATGCAATGACGAAAGCGTTTACCACACAGTTTTTAAGGCCGTTAGTGGTAGGTATGATCCCCGCCGGCGTCATACCAATTTGCATATTTTGGACTTTTCTATTTTTTCATAGAAAATACCATACATGCACAAGGTCTTAGGAGTGGTTGCTCCAATGCGCTATGATTCTGGGCCCTCAACAGTGGCATACCCAGAAAAAAATTTCAAGGAGAGGGACCCAATTGGAAAAATTTTTTGCCTTGGTCCCCCCTTATGTTTTTTTCTAAATTTTTTCAAAAATTTGGGCAAAAACATAAGGGGGGATCAAGGCAATTTTTTCGAGTTTTTTAAAAAATTTCAAAAATCATTTAATCCCCTGTTTTTTCGGGCAAAAACATAAGGGAGGGGGACCAAGGAAATTTTTAAAAGTTTTTTAAAAAATCTCAAAAATCATCTTAATTCCACTGTTTTTTCGCGCCGAAAATTTTTTTGTTGAAAAACACCTATTTTTAATCTGAAAATGCTCAGAAATTTTCGACTAAAATTTTGTTAAATCATTGAGTTAAAGCAAAAACCGGCGCCGCAGGCGAAAATTTTTTTGAAAAATGGTTATTTATATGCTAAAAATGATCAGAAAATGACTAATTTTTGGTTTAAAAGAATGTTAAATTTAGGGATTTTTTGATTTTTTTTTGTTGAAAAATGGAAAAAAATTGGACAATATTGGTAAAAAACCTTATAAGGGTCACATACGAGTTGATGGTCGAGTTTTCAAAAAAGTCTTAAATATTCATGAACGTCATCATAAACTAGTAAAAAGCCAAAAGAAAGCTGCTGAAGCCTCACCGTTTTCGAGCAATTTTACCCCAAAAATTTAACTTTTTTTACGATTAGAACGTATATGTTTTTTGTTACGTTTTTTGTTACTTTTTGTTAGTTAAAAAAAACAGCGCCACAGGCGAAAATTTTTTGAGAGTTGAAAATGCTCAGAAAATTACAATTTTTGTAGAAAAAATGGAAAAATTTGGACCTTTTTGGTGAAAAAATAGGAAATTTTGGTCATTTTTGGTAAAAAATCATAATGGGGGACCATTATGATTTTTGAAAAATTTTTTCAAAAAATTTAGGGAAAAACATTAGGGGGGACCATTAGGAAAAAAGATTTCACTTTTTGGATTTCGGGGGGGGGCTTGAGCCTGCTTATCCCTCCCCCCCCTGGATACGTCCCTGGAGCATATGTAAAGATTCATAGCGCATCAAATGGGCTTTACTCGCCTGATGCGCTATGATTCTTTAAATTTCCGGTCGATCGCGATACATGGCTTAGGAGTCTCCCCCCCCCTTGTGCATGTATGGAAAATACAAATACACCTTAATTTAATGTTAATAGGGAAAATTTATAAAAATGGATAAAATGCTATTTTTTATTTTAGTGACCTCCTTGAGAGGGATAGAGAGGCCAATTAATAATTTTTTCCAATTTTGCAGCACCGTCATCGTTTTGCACCTCTAACAAATATTGGAATCAAATAGTCGCGAGGTGCTGTAAAATTGCTATATCCTGGAGCGATTTTCGTTCCATAGAAATAGTCATAGACAGAATACCATATTGCATTCGGCAAATAGCCGGTAACTTGCGTGACATTCTAAACGAAATAGAGCTTTTTCAAAAATTTTTTTACTGGATCAATGACAGGGATTATCATAAGCGAAGAACCCCACATAAATTGAAATGATAGTTCATGGGTATTTGCATCGTTAGGGAATTCGAAAAACACTGGTCTTGCCACAGTTCCGCCATTTAGAGCTGTGTTGAAGAGAAGACTAAACGTTTGATCGTTTTACTTGTATGCGAATTTTACCTATATAAATAAGGTAAATGTCTATATCGGAATAAATTTGCTTTTCTAGTTGCTGCGGCTACACTAGGCCAAACTGCTGGATCTTGAGCAATATTATGGTGATTATTATGATTTCTAAGATTTTCGATTCATTTTCGAAGTTTTTGAGAATTTTTACCTCATAAAAGGATAAAACGCTCCAAGTTGCTGCCATCTCAAACAAAGATCTTCAGTCGTATCCCATGAAAATCCACATATATCAGCTCCGACAAATGGGATTCCAAACATATTAAACTCCATTATTGTGATCATAGAATGCTTCATATTATCCCATGTTGCGAAGTTATCGCCCTGCCAATGGCCGCCATAAACGCCGGAAGATGGGAATGTCGATCTATTGAACTTTGCTTAAAATTTAATTGGTTTTACCTAGAAATTACGGCTCCTCTTTTTCCGATAGCTTGTTTTTGAGCCAAGGCAGTGGCTACCGTTTCTGACCATCCATATAGGTTTTTGGTGTCGTAAACCTTGTAATTTCCTCTTCCAGAAACACCACACAAACAAATAGTTGCATTAGCTAGCTAAAAATTATGATTTTTAAATTTTTTTACAGTTTAGGATCTTTAGGCTTAAACAGAGACGCAAAAAGGCGGCACCTTAAAGCCTTTATTTTTGTACCAAAATCACTTATTTTTGTACAAATTTTACTTATTTGTATACCAGATCATATGATTTATCTGCAAGTTTTTACATTCCATAATTAAGTTAAGTTAAGCCTACGCCTTGAAGACGTGTCGATTGCGTCAAAATTATTTGCGTCATCCGACATTTACGTCAATTTTTGTTTGCGTCAATTGTCGACTGCGTCAACAGATATTTGCGTCATCCGACATTTGAGTCAATTTTTGTTTGCGTCAATTTTTGATTGCGTCAACAGACATTTGCGTCAATTTTCGATTGAGTCAACAGATATTTGCGCCATTCGACATTTGAGTCAATTTTTGTTTGCGTCAATTTTCGATTGCATCAACAGCCATTTGCGTCATCTGACATTTGCATCAATTTTCGATTGAGTCAACAGATATTTGCGCCATTCGACATTTGAGTCAATTTTTGTTTGCGTCAATTTTCGATTGCGTCAACAGACATTTGCGTCAATTTTGTTACTACCTTGACACCTTCCTGATAAAAGGTAGTAACGTTACTATCTTGACACCCAATGACGCGAATTTTTTTTCGCGTCATTGGGTGTCAAGATAGTAACATAAGCCTATTCCTTAAGTCTAAGTGAATTTGGTATAAAAATAAATATTTTTGGGCACCTAAGTAAAGTGTGGGGCCGGCCACAAATTCGAAAAAAGTTGAAAAAATTCGAATAAAATTGAATCGAAAAACGCAAAAAAATTTTTTGCGACGATCCCTTGAGTGCTAAAGGCGCTCGGTCTCCCAGTTCTATACTTTGTAAGTTTTTTATATACGCTGCCTGAACCCTCGTGCCCCTTGAGGGCTAGGGCTTGAAGCCTCGACCCCTTTGGGACTCTGACTAATAGGATTTTGCAGTCATTAAATCAAACTTAGAGACCCCAATGATCCTAAAATTTCTTACAAATCCTCCATTATAATAACCACTCCATGTGTTATAAGGTGGCATATCATATTGAGAATCAGAACCCTTAACCGGACAAGCTAATGGCTCATTTGTAGGCGATCTTTTTCGACGATTTGTGACAACTGTTGTATTCTCATTATAAAACCTGGTATTAAAATTTGAAGGCTCATTCATGTCTATCCAAATACCATCAATAGCTACAGTCTAAAAAGTTTTTCTACATCTATGCGAATTTTGACTACTTTACCTTTCTAAAAATAGCAAATTCATTGCTCCACCATTGATTTGTGACTCCTGTAGGATCTAGGAAATCTGGAAAAGCAACATGTTTTTCTGGCCAAACAGATCCTAGCATAAATTTTGTGCCATTACATAGAGGGTATTGATTTTCGATGTTTTGAGGAACCAATTTTTCGTTCGGCCATTCAATAAAAGAAGCGTTCTAGAGATTTTTTGCGAATTTATTTAGCACTAATACTTGTTGTAAGCCTCTCTGGAAGCTGTCATAGTCAACTTCTATACCTGGATCTGTGATCAATATGACATGCATGTCTTGAGAATGTAAGAAATCAGTGTAGTTACCGAAATCACCCCAATTCTAAGATTGGTAGTTGCAAAAATTTCTAGAAATCCTTACAGTTGGATCCAGAGTAAAATCTTTGTATGCTTGCATATAATCGATATCAGCCCATGCTACGTCAAATGGTACATTAGCTGCCCATGTTCGGTTCACCACTAGTTGGACATCAGCTGTTCTATTATAGCCATAACGACAGATCTATATTCGCGTATAATAAAGCTTATACTTTTTAGCCTACATGAAATCCTAAAGCCCAATATGCTGGCAAAAATGGTGTTCCGATAATTTGTAGATATTGTTGAATAACTTGTTCTGGAGTTGGTCCAGGGAAGAAGAAAATTTCTAGCTGTCCTCCGATGGTTCTATAGAGTAGGTGCGGAGCTGGTCCAAGGGTAATGTCCTAAATTTGACTCAAAATTTACATCAAAATTTCAGTCTTTCTACTTGAGCATTGCTATTAAAAATGAAAACTCCATGAGCTTTTCCATCGTTTTCTAGCCCCAAATAGAATGGATGAACTCCTAAATTTTATTTATTCTTTATATGCTACTTAAATTTACCATATAAATTTATATTCTCTTGATATGCATTATCTCTAGCCCACATACCCCATGTTTTATAAGCAGAAACATTGTGCTAAAGTCTATTTTTTAAATTTTTCGCTAGATTGTATTACTTTTAATGTGTTATGCTTATTTTCGCCAAAACCATAGATTTTATCAGTTGGCAAATATGCGGCTATTTGAATGAATTGATCGGCAAACAGCAGCCCGCCAATGGAAGTATCCCAAATGAAAGCACCAGAACTTTGTCGTTGTATAGCAAAAGAAAAGATGGAACCGTTTTTCTTGACTATATTGAGTTTTTCAGCAGAACTTATTTGAGCATTTACGTTGATAGGTATTGGAGGACGATATCTTAAAACGTGAAGTCTGAGAGATTCGGACTGCCCCGGCACAAATTTTTCTAACTTATTTTAGTAGAAAAAATTTACTTTGCAAGAATAATATGGTTTTTGGGCTCAAAAATGCCGGGAAGGGGTCCAAAAATGGTTTGGAAGTTGACAAAATGCTAGATTTCGAGTGTTTTTGGGTCCCTAGTACTCAAAGGGTCATATCTCGGTCATTTCAAAAGATTTTTTTTCGCGATTTTTTTACATGCAATGAGAAGCGACGAGCTACATTGTTCTATGCTCACTTGACGAATATGCTTCAGTAGTCATTTTCTAGATGCGATTGAAAGTTCAGAATTTGACTTCAAGGGCGTCGAAAAATTCCTTCGGAGCCCGATTTTTGACCATAATGCACCCCCTCCTAATAATTTTATGCGAGAATGCATACCGGTCTTGTTTCTATACTAGCGCGCTCCAAAGAAGCACGAACTTATAAAACTCTTAAAAAACCAAGATTCTCATGTTTGAGGATCAAAGAAGCAGAAATTTAGTTAATTTGTATCAAATTTTATACCTTGTAACTCCTTTTGGAGAGATACTAACATATAAACCGCTTCCCAGTTGAGTACTTGTAAAAGTTAGCTCATCAAAATCTGTACCAAACGGATTTTTGGGGCTACTCGATGATTTTTTGAGTGTGATGGAGTTTGAGCTATCCACTGGGACTTCTGATACATATCCAGTATTTTCAGGGAAATAACATTGTGGAGCATTTATGGATTGATCAATTTGATTATACTAAAAAATGAAAATTTTCGGTTTTTTCTACGTGATTTTTACATTTGTATCGAAAACACAACCTCTTGCTATGCAATTACTTTGACTGGCATGTGGATCCGGATAGCAATCGAGGCGATTTGCTAAACTTTTATGCAAATTTTAATAATTGTCTTACTTGCATTTTGCAGATAGACCGATCTAGAGTAGTAAATTAAAATATACAATAGAATAAAAAAAGTATTTTTCAATGTGTACATTTTCTAAAAAATTTTTCAAGAAATTGGATTTTTTGAAATGTTTAATGATAATAAAAAATTAAACCCTATTGTTCTGCTCATTTGATTTTGGAATCAGAGATAGAAAGGAGCTTAAACTTATGCCCAATGCCCCTCCCTTATTAGGCCGAAGTCTCCAAGAGGCAGGAGCCTGGGTCCTTAGTCTCGGTTTCGATGCCGGGACCTCGATACCAAACCCTACAGGGTGATTTAGCATAATATGCGGGACTTCAAAATTGGGTCAAAATTGAAAGAGTAAGGAATGCGGTTTTTTTACTTTGTTTGTCATGCAACGCGGAAATTTTTTAAAAATTTTATGACGTAGAAATGAATTTTTCTTAATTTTTTTCCTTATATATAAACTTTTCATTAAATTTTCGAGCATTTTTCATAGAAATTTTGATTGAACGATGCCACCATGTGAAAGAGCACTTCGAAAAACGGTAGTATGCAGAAAAAATCCTGGAGCTAGTGTCCCTAAGGAGTTCCATTTAGCATGGTCCAAAAATCGAAATTAAAAATGTCACATTTTTGTCTCGAGAACATACTTTCTATGGGCAAAAACACGATTCTGCTGTTATTTTGCATAAAAATGCTTCTGTGAATGAGAAAATTAGTTTTTTCGAAAAACTATCAAAGGTAATATTTTCGAAACAACTAATTTTCATGGAAGTGCATATTATGCTGAATCACCCTGTAGAGGGGCCGAGGTTTTGAGGCCAGGTCCTCCTTCAATTCTTAATTTAATAGATGTGATCGAATTGACCGGAAAGGAAGACGGCTGGGCAGGTCCCATGAGGTTGGTCCCATTTGGAACCAGATCAGGCCGTCAGGATCGGCTCCAGACACTACGGGGGGGGGGGTCAGCCTCAGTGAGGCCAAGGGCCTCAAAGGTACAGCTCCTATGCTCATTTTGGAGGCCGGGATTTCGGCTCTTTTGTTGATATTTGAGTTCAAAACTTTATGATTTAGACGCAATTTTATGGGAAGCAAGCAAAAAAATTTTATCTAAAAATTTAACGAATGCTAGCACTTTCATGTTATCTATGTTTTAAATAGCCATTTATATTATTGATAATGTGCTCTGATTTTGGCCGAATTGTGTTTTTGTCGAGTTGTATTTTGGTCGAGTTGTAGTTTGTGCGAGATGTCGTTTAGCCGAGCTGATTTTGGGCGAGATGTAGAGTCGCCACTTTTCCAAACAAAATCCGAACAATACATGAGGGAGCTTATATAAAGGTATAACAATAAAGGTAGTTCATGCAACTTCCTATTATTTCCTATTCGTATAGTTAAGCTTATTTTGTGTATTATAAGGAAAAGAGCCTGTTTATATTTGCCTCGAATGATAGGCTGATTTTATCATTCGAGAGAAAAAGCGGAGTTTGCTCGTTGTTGGTGCCTCAAATCAAAAACATCCTGTTCCATTTTTGGATCCAATGACGCAGGACGCCAGTTTTATCACTGCAAGAGACTTTATCATAGGTCGGCAAGGGGGGAGCCTCTCCCCTGACCCACGCACACACGGACTCAAAATTGTGGGGGGGGGGGGGGAACCAAGCACTCATGGGCCCAAAATTGAGAAGTGATCACACATAGACCTCGCTGAACATATGAGGTAGTCCATAAAAATTGGGTGTCAGAAGACTACCGCTAAAAAAAAGTCGTTTTTTTGGTGGAGGTGGTGGGGGACCAACTCATCGGGGGTCCCCTACTCCTACCTTGCCGACCTATGGACTTTATATTTTATACATGGCATTTTGAGCTAATAGAGAAAGCTTCGACTGCCGTAGTGGAACGGCACAATTGCTAACGCCGCATCTAACGTCGTGCCGAGCGCGGCATGACTGATAACGCGTACCCTTACCGCCTTTTTAAAAACTGCAGTGATCCCTAAGCCGTTGAGAGTGTTCCTTTAAAAAATGTTATTTACTGTATAAGGGCAGTACATAGACTCAATGTGTAAAATTTTTTCGAATTTTGAGACTATTTTTTTCAATCAGTATATCGAGAGTTCAATCCCCACTAGAAACAAAACTTGCATTCCCCTTTCCAAATCGGCTGAAAATTGTTGAATACAGTCGGCGCTCGATAAACCGACACCCTCTGTGGGCTCGATTTATTGAATTTCCGGGGGCGGTGTCGGTTTTCGAGATTTTTTTGAAATAAAATTTCATTACAAAATTTTGTGTTTATTACAAACAACACCTGCCCCGGAAAATTCGATAAACTGACCCCCGGAGAGGTGTCGGGTTATCAAGCGCCGACTGTATTCGTATTTTTAGATGCTGAAAACGATGGTGACTAAATTACAATGATTTAATGCTTCTTTGTGCGACTAATAATAAATTTTTCGATTCTCCGTTTTTTAATATATTTTGAATTCTTTATTTGGTCAAGTAAGAAAAGCCTAATCACAAAACCGATGTCATAAAATTTATTAGATAAGCCTTCTTCCGTCTTTGTGGAATTCCAATTTGAGCATTGCATAGATCTGTTCAAACTAGAATACAGATTATTAAGTCCAAAATTTTTCACGTGTAATTTTATGAAACGATCAAAATTGGCATATGATAGAAATGTGTTTACATAATTAACGACTAATTTTTTTCTTCAATTAGTTATAAATGTCACTCCCCCTTTAAGAATTTTTTAAAGTAATAAAAATAGTATAATAGTAAAAAATAAATCAATAATCATATATAAATAAAAGTAGATTCCATTCTGACCAACTCCTTATCTATTAGTCTTTTCCATGAAATTTTCGTTAATCAATATTATATGTTGACGATCAATAACTAGTTTTCTATTTTCATATAATTTTCCTAAAATCATGGAACTTTCTCCTTCTGGAATCCCTGTAGTCGATTTATCTTTTTCTGAACCTAATCAAGTCGCTCAGCATGTCTCAAAGGCCTGTAAAGGTGCTGGTTGTTTTTATATAAAAAATCATGGAGTGGATCTTCAGCTGATTGAAAATACTTTTCATGACTTGAGAACGTTCTTTGAACAACCTATTGACTACAAAATGAAATTTGTGGATCCTAATCAAAATTTTGATCGAGGTTATCATCCATTTGAGACACAAAATGTCAATGCTTTTATGGGAAGATTAGGTTTACCGAATGATCCTGTGGAGAAGATATCCATTGGGCCACCTCCAGGTAGAGTTTTCATATACGATATTCCTTCTATAGGTCGGCAAGGGGGAACCTCCCTACTGACCCACGCACGCACGGACCCAAAATTGAGGGGGGACCACGCACTCATGGGCCCAAAATTGAGGAGTGATCACAC
>OZJO01014969.1:0-10305 GCA_900406225.1 Acrobeloides nanus | reverse complement strand
TATCTATGGTCGCATTCTTCAACCAGGATATTCCCTTATGAATTGCTAACAAGAAATCAGGAAATGAATCTTCTGGTCTTGCACTTTCTAGCTGATTTCTTCTCGATTGAGCGCCATCTGCCGTCAGATTGTTGAAAAATCGGAACTGTATGATTCTCGCAAGGAATTTCGCTGGCATCAGGTGTCAGCTCACGAGTTCCTGGTTTTATAAAAAGCATAACGTTCTTTACAAACACTGGAGTGTAGTCATAGCATTTATCTTCAACTTTATTATCCCATTTGATTTTTTCAGAAACGACTGTGGCGCAAGGTGTAACCTTGTAGACTTCACCGACACGTTCTGCCGTCACATCATTTCTATTCAAATAAATTCTCATGCACACTGTGGCATCAACTTGGCACCAAGCCTGAATGAGGCGAATACGCTCATTATGGGCGCTACAAATATGACGATATGTGGACTCAAAAGAACGTTTAGCCCATTGGGTCACGTAAAACGTTCCAAAATTTAGTTTCATATTAATATTATTGTTCATCTGACCTCCAGCTCTCATAGCTACCTCTTGAAGTTTGGTATTAGGCATCTCCTTCTTTGACGATCCTAGAGGTGCTTCTTGGCGTTTGTTTCGTAAGTCTTGACGGCGTCTCCATTTCCCATACAAGAGTTTTCCCTTCGGTGATGCAGTATTTATCTCGAAATACACAATTTTTCATGTCCCAGTCGATGTCAGAATGCATATTTTCACCAGTAGTGGTTTGAAGCTCACCACGGAGCACGGAATATTGAATTTGTTCGATACACAAGTTGCTCCAAATGAATCCGTAATAAGGAACTTCGTAAGGGCTTTCCCAATGACTCTCATCTACGCGTTTCAACTGTTTGCTTTCAAAAATGCCGTCACGAATCAGTACTCTGCAATCTTCTGGCAGCATTGCATATGATGTCCTGTTATAGTGTTCTGTATTGGGCTGAAGGAATCCACCCTTTATTGCACAATTGGTATGCAAGGCTATCGAACACGAGTATACATCGATGCTGGTGACTTCCGTCTTTTCTACGTAAATTTCAACTTCTGCTTGAATTAGCTCCCTTATTTCAGGAATATCGCAACGATGATCGGTAGGAGGACGATGTATTGACTTTCTGCTTTAACATTGCAAATTTGATAAACATTGCTGTCTAAATCCTTTGTTTGAAGATTTCCTTCGGCACCAGATAAAAGGCAACAGACAAACACAAGTGCGACTATGGTGCTTACATTTTTCAAAGTTTCTCGAAAAACAGACAAACTTGGTGTTGGCGGCACTACTCGATGCGAATCTTCTGAATTTGCGGCGCTGACGGCATTCATTCGGTAACCTCCACGACCACGACCTCGGTATGGTCGCCTGAAATTTCGACTTCTGCCGCCTTGCCAGTTAGCTCGATTCTGTTGGTAGTTTCTTCCCTGGTCACCATACCCGTTAGGAGTACTTTCTTCCTGAGGTTGGTAACTCATAGGGGGTCCTTGGTCACTGTAACTCACAGGATGTCTAAATCCTTGGTCACTGTAACTCATAGAACTCTGAAACTTTCTTGGCAGTCTGTTGTAGTTTGAGCTTCTATATCTTGACCGCTGGTTCGAGTAAAAATTGTTTTGGTATGGAGGAGGCGCTGTTGGTTGTGGGCGAAGGTTTGCCACCATATCTTGACCGTTAGAGGGTTGAATGGCGGCAGATAATTGCAAGTTATCTACCTTATCGGATAGCTTGTCGACGGTTTTAGTTAAACTTTTGGTAGCTTCGAGAAATTCGCGATTATCATTGTCTTTAGGACGGCAGCTTCCTTGGAGTTGCTCTTCTTCCTCCGCTGCTTGAAGGGCTTCCTCGATGGTGTCCGGATTTTTGCCTTTGAATGCCCTTTTAACTTGAATCTTGATTTCTGGGCGCAGACCTCGCATGAAATATTTGACAACTAGAGCTTTAATGTTGTCCTCTGAGAACTGTGGAGTTGGATAACTCCCCCGAACCATCTTTTCAATATCCAAAGACAGTTCATAAAAACTTTCATGTGCCTTTTGGACACGCTCATGAAGGTCGTCCATCATCTGGTCTACATAGCCGGGCCGCTTAAAGCGCTCGGCGAGCTTATCACATAGTGTCTTCCAGACAGTTCTATTTGCATTAGGTAGCGCATCATATGTTTTGGCGGCATCACCCACTAAGTATAATGGAAGCTTGCGCACGCAATCCTCAGGAGATAACTCATTAGCGTTTGCCCATTTGTTAAAAATTTTTAGGTAATCTTGAAAAGACCTACGGTCATACTTCCCGCTATATGTAGGGGGTTCGGAAGAGGGTTGTAAACGTTTTCTGAAGATGGTTTCTAACCCTTCTTTCATATTGTCAATTTTGTTGTTCAACTCAACAAATTTTTCATCTAATTCAGGCATTGAATGTTCGGATACGTCAGCAAGAGAATTCTCCTGCTGCTTAACAAATCTTCCTAGCTCGTCCCTAACTCTCTTTTGTTTTGGACCTATTTTGCTCAAGGGACCTTAGGTCTCCCCGGACTTATTGATTGTTTTTATTTATTATAAAAACTCACAATGCCACGTTCTTTTAAAAACTGTGAAGACGCCAGCAAATTGTGGATGCTATGACGGCAGCACTACTTCGAATCTGATGAGTGACGGCACTCAGATGGTTATTGGCGGCAGCTCGATTGGATCGGCTATGGTCTCAAATAATTGTTAAAAGTTGAAAAAATTTTAAAAAACCTCGGTTGATTTGAAAATAATGTTAGCTCAAAAGAAGATCGACTAGTCAATAGAACAAAGGCCCAGAGGGTGATTTGTTCTTTCCTATCACAAGATCCTCTGATCTCACCTGTTGTGGCTTATTGCGTGGTAAAGCCCACAGGAATTTTCATTCGGAGGAAAAGTCTTTGATAATTGAGACGGCAGAGACGCTGTGGGCAGATCTTTAGACTAGCTGCCTTGTTTTTTACTAACGAAGGCACAAAGTTCAATTCGTCAAACGTGACGCACGAAAAGAAATGATTGCGCAGCTGTTCATTGATGCAAGCAGCTAGCGATGGAATTTTTCGAGAACGTTTCTCTTTGATATAGATGCTTGCTAGAGAAGAGTGTAGGAAGAGAAGAATGTCTTATCCTCCGCCCACGGGATCAACTTCTCTTTTCCTTGGATCAGAGTGTAATAACAAAAAATCCTTGCAGCCATCAAGTGATCGGATGACGGCAATGATAATTTTTTGTCGGGAAAGCGTAAGGGAATGCGAACAGTTGCTGTTGATTGATCCTGGCTGATCTTTCAGTTGAAACATCCAAATCGTTGGCCGTGTGTTGAAGTGAAGCACTACTAAGCCGCACATCTTTTGCCAAAGATGTGGGCGAGTATGCTAGGAAATGGGAAAGAAAGAAAAAAACATGAACACATGAGTAAAATGAACATAATCAAAAAGTCGTTCGCTTATTTACAAAAATTGTTATTTTACAAAAATTTCGTTCGTACCATGGTATATTAAAGGTCTTTAAAGCGCTTTTTTGGCTACAGAATTTATTTTTTGAGTAATTTCAATTTTTATTAAGATTTTTGGTGGCTGCTCGACTTTGATATTGACGGCAACACATTTGGTTAAATATCTTTCTTGAAAAATTATTTTTTGTTCATTAAAAATTACGGATCCTTGTAAAATTTCAAGAAATTCGCTGCATAGGCATTTTTGAAGATAAGGCGCCATTAAGAAAAAATATTTTGAGGCAGCGTTTTTATTAGTCTAGCGGAATTTTTATTTAAATAAATTTCTATTGCGACGTCGCTCGGCGTATCCTGTAGCCCGCCGATATTTCTCACAAAATTCCTACCCAACCTAGCATATTGGATTTGATATATCAAAAAAATATCCAAAATATAACCAAAAAATCAAAATCCATCATCAAAAATAGGTGGGTAGATCAGAAATAAAACTAACACAGATTTTAGATTCTCATTAGGACCTCCAATATGTGGCCCCATTATGGGTGTACTGTGTAGTGTGAGAAATAAGCATGAGTAGTGTTTATTATTGGGGCACATAATAGACTAACTAACTCTACATGAGAGACTAACTAAGCATAAGTACTTGCTTGCCTAGCAAGCAAGTAGTGAACAGCTGTTAAGGCGGCAACAGCCTTACTGGACCGAGAGGAGGGCCACACCTGCCCTCCCTGCCAGTAAGGGCTCGCCCCGAGCCCGGGAGAAAAAGAACGGACTCGGGAGGCCTTAACATGATGACTAAGGATAATAATACAAAACTTTGACCTAAGAAATTAGTGAAGTTTATGAGATAACGGCTAGAAAATAAGACGATAAACATAATTAAATGATAGAGAGAGTTTAGGGGCTCGGGAGAGCGTCCTCCCCCTCCCCCCAAGACATGAAAAATATAAAATAAAAAATTCTAAAATTTATTTGATATTTGCTTTTTTTCTGGATGCGTTTTTCGTCTTCATTTCAAAGACTGTTGATAAACTTTTCAATACGACGGCATCAATTTTTTGAATTTGGTACTACAATCACAGATCCAACTTTTATATTCATTTTTGGTGATGGTGTAGGTGGCGTTGGCGTTGCCGTCCTACTCTGAGACCGTTCAATCGACCAATCTTTAAATGGCGATTCTTCAGGAGATTCCTTTGGTGAAGGTGTTTTCTGTGGAGTTCTCTCTGACCATTCTTTTGGTGTTTGTGACCTTGATCTTGACTTAACCTCGGATTTTTTATCAATTTTTTGTACGGAATCCCGTGATGGTCGTGAAGGACTTCTTGAAGATCTTCGAAAAGGTTTTCGCGAGGCTCTTTTTGAGGTTCTTGGTGGTGATTTTCTGAATGATTGACGATATGGTGGTCGTAAATTAGGATATCGACTTCTATAGAGAGTTTGACGATAAAGTTGCTGCCGTTTCCCGTATGGATTAGCATAGCTATGGAGTCTTATCGGAGATCTTGACCTCCTAAGTGGAAGTCTTGGTGGTGATATTGTTCGGCGTCTATCTAGTGACCTTGAATGAGGTCTTGATCGGTGAGTTACTGGTGATCTCGATTGACGTCTTCCATATCTCTTTCCTCTTTCTTCAATTCTTCTTTTTAGATTCTTACGGCTCGGCTTTCTATTGACATTGGTTCTGCCGTCCTTATTTGGAGTGTCAAATACTGGATCGATCTTCTCTGAATTTCCGTTATTGAACACTTGTCCTGGAAGTCTTCTTACGATGTCACGATTAGATTCTGCTATGGTTTGTAGTAGGTTTAATGCATTTGAATCCATCTAAAATTTGACTGGAATTTGAATTGTAAAATACTGGTTAAAAAGCCTGTGTCTCTCTCTCTGAATGTCTTAATAAGTGTGTATGACGTTTTCATCAAAATTTGAGACACACCGGTTGTCAAGTGGACACTCTTTTCTATAAAAAACGCTATTTCGAATCTTTCGGAGCTAGATCGAGACCAATTTTCCTGTCACGCGCAAAATTTGTATAATAAAATGAATGCTAATTTCTAATTGTCTACTTAAATAGCTTTGATATACAGCTATGTACAATAATGCCGTTGGCGGCACTAATTAGCAGGTGTGGGCTCCCTGGAGGAACCCTCCTTCCCCGATAAATCTTTTGTTTCTTCTTCATTTGCTAGATTTGGGGCATCTATTTTTCTAACGGGCAGTGGCTCGCGCGGAAAATATCTCTTGACTTTATCCGCATGAGTGTTAAATGGCTCTATTGACTGCAATGTGATTGTTGGACTTATACTTGGCGATTCGAAATGGGCCGACCCATTTTTTGAACATCTTCCGGCTAAAACCTTCCGGGGCCACGTCCTTGTAAAGCAACACCAGCTCTCCAATTTGGAAATTTCTGTCAAACGTCTTGTTGATTTTATCATAATACTGTTTCTGCTTGGCCTGTGCTTTTGTAACATTTTCTTGAACGTTTGAAGGCTATTTCCAGTGATGTTATCATTTGGCGGCGGTATTCAGGGATGTTGATAGAATCCTCCTTTGGTTCTAGAAGACCCACGTCTGGCGGCAGCTTTGCATCATATCCATGAGCAATATAAAATGGTGTGTCCAAAATTGAAGAATGCACAGTGGTGTTATAGGCAAAAGTGGCCATAGGTAGAAGGTGCTCCAGTCGGTGCCGGCATCGTTGTTGAAGGCAGCCAGCATATTTACAATTGTTGCATTTGCTCTCTCAGCAGATCCATTGGCGGCAGGATGGTAGCTACAGGTTCTTATCTGTTTAAAGTCGGTAATTGTTGCAATATCTGTCAGTACAGAATTACAAATTCTCTGCCTTGATCCGATGAAAGCGTATCGGGAAACCCGTATTGGCAAAATACGTGGTTTAAAAGACCCCTGGCCACTTCATGGGCTGTCTTATTTTTCAAAGCTGCCGTCACTAAAGTGCGGCTGAATGAGTCCACGACTGTCAAGATGTAATTTTTCCTGTCGCTTGTTGGAAGTGGACCTATAAGGTCACAGAAGATTGCTTGAAATGGTCTTGAAGCATGCTTAGGGTTCAAAGGCTTCTTTAAAGGGGCGGCAGCACTATTTGGCTTGCGTGTCTGGCACATGTGGCATTCCTTGCAAAATTTGGTGATGTCAGTTGACCATCCAGGCCAGTAGAATCGCTTTCTAATAAGCTCGGTTAGCTTATCGTCTCCACAATGGCTTCCAGAAGCTGGTGATTCGTGGTACATTCGGAGAATTGGCTCTCTGTAAACATATGGAATCAGAAGTCTCAAATCTAAATCTGCCTCATCATCGGATGGCTTGAAGTAAACAGCGCTGTGTCGAATAACGTATTTTTGAATGATCTTTTCTAATTTTCGCTTTTCAGCCCTATCTGGTGGCCATAGGCCTTGTTTGAGAGCATCATAAATTTGCTTGATTTCAGATGTTTTCTTCTGAGCTTCCCTAATATCCTCTATGGTTATGTGATCCAGTTTTGTGCCGGCAGCATCCAATGTAATAACTTCTTGTCCTTGTGCCATTTTCCGAGTAATAGCATTGAATTCCGATGTTTCCGTCATGCAAAGATCGCGATTGTCAATGACTTCTTTTGCGACGTCCGAGATTGGTTTAACTGTTACGGCAGAGCTGACTAGCTGCACTTCCACAGTCTCATTTTTGGGCTCTTTGATTTCATCGTAACGTGATAAAAAGTCAGCTACGTGATTCAGACTTCCCGGTCGATAAATAATTTTGATGTCGAATGCCATGAGGCTCATTTGGTATTTAGCTAGTCGACCGACTAGGTCCTTTCTCTTGAAAAGTGTCGTTAAAGCAGAATTATCCGTCCTGACAATGGTGTCGGTTCTACCTTCTATATAAGGTCGATATTGCTTTACCTCGAAGACTATAGCTAGTGCTTCCATTTTCAACATCTTCTGTGCATTTGGAGAAAGTATCGTGCCGTCAAAGTTGACTTTATCTGAAACTTTGGCGTGATTCCTTTTTTGTGAATTTGACGGTGGTTCAGGAACAAATTGAGTCCAATCAGCTTCTGGCGGCAGATAGAATGGATCTACATGTGATTCTTCCTTAGGTTCATTAATGTTCAAGATTTTTGGTGCACTATTCATTTTCATTATACGATCTAGGCGCTTAATCTGCCTTTTTGATATTTTGGTCGATCTATTGTCCTCAATTTCTGGTGAATGGTAATCTTCGTGCTTGTTGCGAAAATTCGGCTGCTTGTAGTTTAGTTCTGCCGTACCAAAATGGTCTTTTTTTACATCACTATTGGCCCCTGGTGGAGAAAATAATGCATTACACAGTTCATCCGTCAACCGAAAGTCAGATTCTTCGCAATTTTTGTCTTTCTTGTTATTTTCAGCATTACTTTCATCCTCTATGAATTCTAGTTTTGCAATTACTGTATTTTTGTAAAGTTTGAGCTTTCCGTTTCCCCATATAGTAAATCGAATAGGAACATCTCTAGTTGAACCTGAATTGCAAAGAGTGTTACAATAAAGAAGCGTTTCATCTGGCAACTGGGTTGGAGCTGAAGCTAGCATTACCCAAGAGTCTGGAATATCGATATCGATTTTTCCAAAGATGAGGCATTCGTTACCCGCTGTAGGGTTATGTCTTCTTCAAGCTTCACATCGTAATGAGTATATTCATCTGGAATTATGCCGCCACATAACATTGGCAGCTCACTTCTTCCGACCTGGATTAGGTCATTTCCGGGCTTTACCGTTATTTCATAGCCTTTTTCGGTGATTGTCCTAATCGTGTCCATGCCAATAAGGATTGGACAGGGACAATGCATATCAGCACTGACCAAGATGGAAGTTTTAAGTGTTACTTCACCTATTTTCAGTACTACTTCAGTCGTACCTAGGAAATCGAGTCTTGAATTGTTGGCAGTTCTTGCCGAAAATTGTCTTGATAGTGAGCTAATTTTGAGACCCAAGTTACGAGCAGTGGATCTTCTACAGTAAGTTAAACAGCTTCCAGTATCTATCAAGCATACAGCAGATCTGTTATTAATGAAAATCTTCAAGTATGGCTGTAATGGAGCAATCAGGTTGCTCATAACTGGAGATAACGAGATATGATTGACTAATAGATTTCCCATATGTCGGCAGTGTTTTTTCAACGAAAGTGTTTTCTTGCCTTTCTGATCATGATTTTGGTCTCTAGAGCTGTCTCAATTTGTTGATTGTCTTTCTTGGATGTCGATTTTTTGAAGGAAGCTTTTTTGATCTGCTGCTTTCGCGTGTAATTTACTGACGGCATTATCTCTGGTATTTCCACTATGAAGTTTACCTCGATTCCGTTGACATTGAGTGAGCAATGAGTGAGGTTCATGGAAATTATATTTCCATGTGTTGCCGCCAAGTCGAAAAATTCTATGCCCAATAAAACATCAATGTTTGTTGGCATTTCTTTTAGCACAAAAACTCGCGTTTTAAGCGTCATTTCTCCTATTCGTATAGTGATCTCAGCTTCTCCTTCAATGAATTACTGATGCATTTGCTCCTCGTCCAGTAGACTCTGATCTTTCATAAATAAATCCATTTCTTTCCAGATATTCTACGCTTGTACAATTTATTTGTGATCCAGTGTCGAGCAATGCGGTAGCATTTCTTCCCTCAATTAGTACGTTTACTTTTGGCAGTCTTGGATATATAGGATGGTAATACACCATATAGACCTGCGGCACATAGTTGAGCATAGCAACTGGTTTGTGCTCCAGCTCGATTCACTCTTTCATTTCATCCAGTCCTTCTTCGACGTCAGGCGGTGCCGTCGGACGAATTGCGTTGACAAAATAAGTAACCTGTCGCTTCACCCATATGAGTCCAATGATAATGGCTCCAATTGCGATGACTATGACAATCGAGATTATTATGGTGAACCAGTTTTTGAAAACTGAAAATAAGTCGGAAATGGACTCCATGCTCCAATTAGCAGCTCGTGAAGATTGGGTACTCACCCATTCTGCCGTATCCATGGTCGCATTCTTCAACCATCAAAAATATTTTCGTGGTAACATCACTTACATGATCAATTGTTTTAGTGACTGAAGTTGATGGCATGGAAGTTGTTGTAGGCTTTGTTGCTTGCTTTATACTCGTTGGTGCGACAGTTTTAGGCCTTGTTGTTGGTGGTTGTGTAGGCACTGCCGTTGTGGATGCAAGAGTAATTAGCGGCAGAGTTATAGGCTCGCTAGTCGCTGGTGTCTGAGGCGTAGTAGGTTTTAAGGTAGTAGTTGGTGACTTATTTATCAGCTTTCGGGTAGCTGAAGTTGTGGTTGTTAACGGTTTTGTAGTAGTCGTAATTGGATTTGAAGTTGTAGGAAGAACTGTTGTATTCGGAGCTAAAGTTTTAAACCCAAGTCTCGCATTCCTTTTTTCGATGCACTCGTTAATTCCATAGCACTCTTCGCTGGAATCTTGGTTAGCTCTTTTAGCTCTGGGATTTTCATTTACTATATTTTCGGTTTGATTAGCTTCTTCGTCCAAATTTGACGGCAGCAAAGCATTCTCTGCACTTGTTTCATTCAAATTATCTTCGATTTGCAAAATTGCGATGGCGGCACCGTTTTCCATCAGCATAGTATTTTTTGGAAAACATCCAATGACATATTGTTCAGCAGAAATCTGTTCCTCTGCTTTCACAAATGCTGCTGTGATCTCATTGATTATAAACCATTTTTCTGTAGCTAATGCTGTATATATCCCGGCAGGAACATGTTTGCAGAAAATTTTCTCATCTTTGATTTCCCATACAAGAGTTTTCCCTTCGGTGATGCAG
>OZJO01014963.1:0-10087 GCA_900406225.1 Acrobeloides nanus | reverse complement strand
TTTGACTTTTAACTTTTGACTTTTTGACTTGTACGCATAGCCATATCATAATATTTGACTTACAAGTCAAAAAACTTTTAGGTCAAAAAGTCACTTTGACTTTTAATTTTGACTTTTAACTTGTGTGCGTAGCATAGAAACTTTGACTTTTTGACTTTGACTTTTAACTTTGCCTTGTGTGCGTAGCCTTGGCCTAAGACACATTATCTAATGTTGTATTTTTGTTAAGTTAAATAAACCTTGTATTCTAATTTTTTCTAACAAATGGGCCGAGAGTATTGTTGCAGAGAAAGAAACTCGTGACAAAGGTTGAGTTGCCAAGTTTTTTTAGACACTATCTCAAAACTAACCATTCAGGACTCTGATCGTTATATGGACCGTTTCGGAAAAGCCATCAATTTTCGATATCAAGGTCCAAAAAATTAACCGGCTTATTCATAATCTTGTCATGAAGATACTTTTATTGATAAACAATAAAACTTTCATTTTCCATACAAAAATGACGAATTCTTATGGCTGATTCATTATTTGCACGCTAGGAAGATCAATCATGAGACCCCAAACAGAGGCCATACAAAGCTTATAAACAGGGAAAAGCGGTATGTTCGAAAAGGTGCGAGCGTGAGTACGTGAGTCTCGAGTCACGATTTTATTTTTCTATTTGTTTGATCGATTTTCCTATCTAGTCGTTCCGTAGGAGTCTCTGACTAAGTGTTTTTTGTATAAAAAATAAAATTCTGAGACAAAATTTGGCTATTTTTAAAAATTTGTTAATTTGAATCTTTATAAGAAGAAATTTGACTAGTTACGACGATCTTGATCAAAATTGGCTGCATACATCGATTTTAATCAAAATCGGCTGGATAAGTTAGTTCAAAATTCACTGTTTTTCCAAATCAGTTTAAATTTGGATAATTACGTTAATTTTGTTCCAATTTCGAAATTTGATTATACCGATTGATTCAAAATAAAATTGCTGTATATCCAGGCCTTCGATTTTTCCTGATTTTTCAGGAATTTCCTGATTTTTGGATCAAGAAACTGAAAAATAAAAATTTTTATCAGGAAAAATTTTTTAATTACATTTTCAAGAAAATCTTTTTTTTCAAAAATTTTGTTAAAAAGTAACTTAATCGAGTCTTTGGTAGAATTGTTAACTGAAGAAGCTTTTATGCAATTGGCTATAGAAAATAAATAGATTAAAATCTTAAAAAACCTTAATTACAAAGTTTTGTCTATGATTATGAGAGGTCAGATCAATGATTACGTAATCACAATATATAAAATTTTTTGTTTAAATTCATAAATTTTTAATAAAATTTGATTTAAAATTGATGACGATGATTACAATCAGTGGAGTAACTAGGGGGAGGGGAACCTGGGGTGGTTCCCCCCATTCCTGGAAAACTTAAAATTTTTCTAATAGTCCCCCTTATGTTTTTCCCCAAATTTTTTATTCATTGACTCAATGATTTCAATAAAATTTTCATCAAAAACCGAAAATTTGAGCGTTTTCCGCTTAAAAATGAGCGTTTTTCAGCAAAAAATTTTCTCACCTGTCAGCGCGAAAAACATGTGATTAAATTGATTATTGAAATTTTTTAAAGCTCGAAAAAATTGCCTTGGTCCCCCCCTTATGTTTTTGCCCAAATTTTTGACAAATTTTCGAAAAAAAACATAAACCAAAGTAAAAAATTTGGTGAAAAAGTTCCCTCAATTCTTGAAGTCTAATTATGCCACTGATTACAATGCATTGTTTGAAATTGCCAATGATTAATAAAACCAAATAACATTTGTCGTATCATATTTTTGTTATGAAAATTGTTTATAAGGCTTTGATTTTTCTTAAATAACTTTTGCCATTGATTACGTAATCATGGGGGGGGGGTAGCCAAATGATTACGGTTTTTACAAGGGGGTCAAAAAACCCGAAATTTTGATTACGTAATATCTGGATGACCCCTAATGTCAAAAATAAACAATTTTTCAAGTTTTAAAAAAATATATAAGCGTAATTAACGAAAAATTACGTTCCTGATTTTTTTCTGAAAACTGATTCATAATTCCTGAAAAATCCTGAAAAATGGACTATGAAAACTGATTTTTGAATTAAACCGATCGAATCCCTGGTCATGATACGTGTCATGACGCGCGTCATCACGCTGAGCATGTGTGGACGCGTGTCATGATGCGTGTCATGATGCATGTCATGACGCTGCATCATGACGCGCGTCAAAAGTCGTTTCGGGGATTTTTTTTGTTTATGTTTTTGCATCGGCTGACTGATATATAGCTGGTTGTTTACGTATATTAGCAGAGCTGATGCACAGCTGTTAGCACGTTGACGAAATATCTTATTTTGCCTTTATTTTTGTTAAATTTGACTACTTCTAATATAAACCTCCCACACAACTACATACGACACAAAGATCATACTCCACCACGACAATGTCAGACCGCATACCGCAAAGTTGACCAAAGAAAAACTCTAGAAGCTGGGCTGGGAAGTTCTGCCCCATCCAGCTTATAGCCCAGATCTTGCACCATCTGACTAACCTGGACGAACTGGACTTCGAAAACGATGAAGATGCTAAAAAATGGCTTCGAACCTATTTTGATCAGAAGCCCCATATTTTCTTCGATAGAGGAATTCGAAGTTTACCTACTAAATGGGCACAAGTCATACTAATTGTTGGCACTAAAATTCATTCAAAAATTTATGCAGTTATCTTTCTAAATTTTTATTGAATGAAATTATTATAAAAATTGCATGAAAAATTCAACTTAAGATCTGATAGATTTCGAAGTTGCAGTGCTTTTTGGAGGCACAATCGTGATGACCGTGACAGTATTTGATCGTATTAGACAGTTGCAACAAGGTAATATTCGTAGAAAGGCTCTTCTATAGTCTTGGCTAAAAAAGGTGAAAGAGCTGGGATTATAATCCATTTTATCGTTAAATACCAAAATGTTGCGTTTGGTATTTAACTATGAAAGAAGATAACAACTCCCAAATTCCCCGGTGGCGTAGTGGGAATTGGGAGTTGTTATCTTCTTAAGGTCGATGGTTCGAATCAGCCCAGAGCCAGTTCCTTTTTGTATTGCCCAAAATCGATAAAAATTTTTACATATCCATATTTTTATGCGGGAATCGATTGGCACATTCACGAAGCCTAACAAAATTTTCACAACCCTGAATCAGGGAATTTTTTGTACATTGAAGCGAAAATTATGGAATTTTCGAAAAATTCCCTCAATTTTGCTTCAATAACTAACAAATTCCCTGATTCAGGGTCAGAGAAATTTTTCCAGGCTTCGGGAAGAAAACTGTTTCTGGTCATTTGAAAAACTGACCCACTTCCAAGTTTGACGTAAAACTTACCTAAAAATAAAATAGATGTAAAAATTGCAGGCTATGCCAAAATTCTGTAAACACGCAACATATTGACAAAACAAGTTGACGTATTCAGATGCCACTATATAAGAACTGATGAAGTACAAAACCATTGATGTGGGGAAGCATAATAACATGACAATTGTGATTATCGTCAAGGATTTCATTACCCTACCCGCAGCATTGGCTTGACCTGAAAATTTTCATTTTAGTCATTATAGAGATGCGCATACCTTTACTTTTTCGCATTTTTATTATCACCCAAATGGAGATATAGACTAGTCCGATAAGAAACGATAAACCGATGCATATTAAACCCCAGATATCCATCAACGAGTATGGGATAAAATCGGCAACGTTGCAAGAAACTAGCCTAAAAATCAATACGTAAGGACATGTTATAAATTGTCTGTGTATTAGCACGAAAATCTTGAAAATCAGGGAAAATTGAAAAGTGCTTCAAATCCGACAACTTTTTATATGTTCGGCCAACTCGGATTACTCTAGGTCAACTCGGTAGGCTCTCGGTCAACTCGGAAGGCGCTCGGTAAAGTTCGCATGTGCTTGGCTAACTCGGCAGGCTCTAGTGTAACTCGGAAAGTGCTCGACTAGATCGAGGAAAGCGTCCAACTCAGAAGGCACTCGGTAAACTTTACAGGCGCTTGGCCAACTCGACAAGCTTTTAGCCAACTCAGCAGATGCTCGACTAACTCGAGGAAAACGTCCAACTCGGCAGGCACTCGGCCAACTTAGCAGGCTTTCTGCTAACTAGAAAGGCTCTTAATCAGCTCAGAAAGTGCTTAGTCAATTCGGCAGGCACTTGGACACTCGGAAGGCATTTGGCAAATTCGGCAGACACTCGGACAACTCGGGCGAGCTCCGCAGGCACGAGGGGCGCCATAGATGTCGGTTTCCAGGTTCTTGAAGTGAAAAAATGTAACAAAGACCTACTCATCGACAGTTCTAATAGTTTTCAGTTCAGTCCAGGAATATGTAGTAGTTGCCATGGTCATTCGCCAAGATAGTATCACCCAAACACAGGCATATCCAGCCGAAGAAATGGCCACAATCGAGATGTATATGGAGCTATTGATGGAGCGATATCTAAAGAATTTTTCTCGATTTTGCTCTTAAAAGTCGGCGACTTACTTCCCTGGCATTGACACACCGATAAGCCTATCAATGCCAATCCATAGCACCATAATCATGCCTGCGTTCAAGCATAAATTTGGACCTAATGTTGCGTACCAACAAATGCTTCGTTTAACCATGTTTAGGCCACTCAGTTTGACATAGGCCAAGAAATATGATGAAAAATGGTTAATTAGATCACAAAAAGCGCATAGCGCGATGAAAACATTGGTTATATTGTGAAGATTTCTAGAAAAAATCAATATTGGGAAAAATAAGAGAAGAAAAATCAAAAACCTTGTTTTGATAGTGGCAAAAACGATCATAAAATTTCCAAAATTTCCCAAAATTGATTCAATGAGGACGAGTATGAGTGGGGGTAGGGATGAGTAATCGATATATCTCTAAATTATACATTTGTTATCTTATAATAGAATCTGAAAACTAAGATCTGGGTCGGTCCGTTGCGCAGTGGGAATTTGGGAGTTGTTATCTTTTTAAGGTCGATAGTTCGAGTTCGTCCAGAGGCATTTTCTTTTTACATTGCCCCAAATCGATGAAAATTTTTGCATATCCATATTTTTATGCGGAAAATCGATTGCGAGTATTCCCGAAGTATTGAAACGAAAAGATTTGAAATCGAGAAAATTTCCCTGATTCAGGAAAGATTTGTGTTTTGGGACAGAAATCCAATCAGGGTTGATGGTTTTTGGCGTCAAAAATATGACTTCTAGAGGGAATTTTATGCGAGGAATCGATTGCGCACAGTTTCGAGACATTAAAACGCTTCCCTAATCCCACAGCAGGTACGTAGTAATTTTGAAAATCGAATGTGACTGTGTATTAGTACAAAAACCCTGATCTTATTTTAAAAGGTGCGATTAGCTCTTGGGAATTGATCTTTTTCGGACGGGTGATGTAATTGTTTTTTCAGAAAACTTTTAATAACTATACCTCAGTCATTTTTAACCAAAATAGATATCCAGACCTTTCGATTAACACCAACCACTTACCATCCACAAACTCTAGGAACTAGAATTCACTTTAAGCCCAATAATCTAGCGCAGAAACATGTACTTAAATAAATTTTAAGATGATGTCCAAATGCATCTATTGCTAATTTCTATAATTCATAGACTGTGAATAGGTGCAATTAGGCTTCTTAATGCTCAAATTATAAGGATTGAGATTTTTCCTAATGAAAAAGGTTGAACTGGTGAATTTGAAAAGACATATTATAAGAGTAACAAAACAAAGAAAATCATATTCAACAATCAATTATGTGCAGACGGCGGTTGTTGAGCAAACTATAGAATACAGCAGGCACGTACCGAGGGGGGGGGGCAATCCGGACGATTGCCCCCTCCATCGCCGGAGGCGAGAAAAAATCAAAATGGTCCCCCCCCTTATGTTTTTGCCAAAATTTTGAAAACTTTTCTAAAAAGAGCAAAAATACCCCAAAAAAATTTCTTGCGCCTTCGGCGCGAAATTATGGTCATTTTTAGGTCAAATTTAGCCATTTTTCGTCAAAATTTGCAAATTTTAGTTGAAAATATGAAATTTTCAAGCATTTTTTTTGTATAAAATGCTTATTTTTGTAAAAAATTTTCGCCTGAGGCGAAAAATCACGCTCACGCGAGATCTATCGCTAAATTTTTCTTATAAATACAGTGGATTCTCGATAGATCGGTCCCCCAAAATCACAATTTCAAAAAATCATATCTCCGTCAATTTTAATGCTATTTTTTTCGTTAACCACATTTTCCCTAAAACCTTATAAGAATTTTAGGGAAAATGTGGTTAACGAAAAAAATAGCATTAAAATTGACGAAGATATGATTTTTTGAAATTTTGATTTTGGGGTACCGTACTATCGAGAATCCACTGTATAGGTTTTCTTTTTTGTGCAAAAACTTTTTGTCGGCGCTGTGATTCGAAACCGACACCTTTGAATGGCTGACGCCTTCGTCACTGCACCCCAGAGGCTTATGATTCATTGTTGACAAAATTCGTCATTGTTCTAAAGCAAAAAGTAGAAAAATAATGATATGGGCTAAAAAATTTTCCTTGAAGAGTGATTTTAGTGTAGATAGCAACAACAACAGACAAACATAGCGCGTTTAATATTTAAGGATAAGTCAAAATCAGAAAATTTTACTACAAAGTTGCCGAACAACAAGACATCCCTAGCTGCCAGATCTCGATGATTATCTTTTTTGGAGCTTTATATTGCATGCCTAAAAAAGATCGTCATGTTTGGATTTTTTATAGTAAATGAATGATGGATAGGGTCTGATCCCAATCATGTATAATCCTCTGACAAAATTTACTGACCATAGAACCTCGACATCCTGTTCTATGCCGGCTTTCGGCCGAGAGTAGGATTGAGTAAACATTGTGAACAATAAAAATATTGACAATATTTCATAATTTATTACACATAATTTATTTTAATACACATAATTTATACATTCATACTTTATACATTGATTAAATACATATAAAATCCTATGGGTAAAAATAGGGTTGGTAATTGACCGTTCAAATATTTTTCGGTCAACGGTCATTTAGAGAAAAGCATCAAAAACTTTTTTTTATTTTTGTGTTTTTTTATGAAAACCCATGTTATTTTTTATTTTAAAATAATTTTCCATCATTTAAAAAAGTTGAACTATAAAAAATCAGCTTAAAAAATATTTCTTTGGAATTTCGAGAAAAAATTTATCAAAATAAGTTATTGAAACGAAAATTTAAAATAATCGTTTAGTATTTTCACAAAATTAAGTCAAAAACATATTTTTTTATAGCTGATCGGTGTTTTAAATAATGAAAAATTATTTTAAAATAAAAAATAACATGGGTTTTCATATAAAAAAACAAGTTTTTATTCAATTTCAGCAATTGACCGAAAAATGACTATTTGACAGGCCATTTTAGGTAAATTGACATGTCAACGGTCATGTTGACCTATTTGACCGGTCAATTACCAACCCTAGGTACAATATAAAAGGACAAATATAGAAGGGCTATGAAGGAGCCTAATACAGTCAACCCTCGATTATCCGACCCCCTCGGAGAGGGTGACATTTTGTTGTAAATTGTTGGAAATGTGATTGATTTTAATACAAATGATGTAAAAATACGGGAAGAGTCGGATAATCGAAGATAACTGTATTTGTTAAAATATTCAAGGGGGCCTAGTATTTTTTGAAATCGTTGGCTTCAGTGGAATTAGCATATGTCTTGCCAGCATTCGGCGCGCCAGGCTGCCCAGTATTAATGGCTAAAATTTCATATAAAACTCATAAGGGCATAATTATGCTTTTTAAGCCGGCTTCCAGTGGTGTAGCCAAGAGGTGCACCCCGCTCCGGAATTTACCCCTTAGCCCCTTTCTTTTTGGCACAAAAATTGTTTAAATCCAAATGGTTCACCATTTAGTATTTGCAGTCAAGTCAAAAATGTTGATTTGACTAAGCTGATTAAGTCAAGTAATATAGTAGTAGTAAATTTAGCTATTTTCGCTCAAAAATGCAACTTTTTGCTAAAAAAAGCGATTTTTTTTAAATGACAGTTTTTAGCCATTTTTGACCCAAAAAATTCAATTCTTTACATAATTGAATTACAGTCCCTCCCATTCATGAAAAAATTTTTTTGGTTAGAGGAAACAAATATTTTTTGCCACTAAAATGCCACTTTTTTGTTTAAAATTTTCCACTAAAATGCTATTTTATATCAAGTTTGTCACTTTTTTAAAAAATGCATGTGGCAACCATGACTGTACCCCCCCCCCCCCCCCCCCCCCTCCGGGAGTCTGGCTACGCCATCGACAGCTTCTAAAAAATGGACACTATGTATTTTACAGTCGATAAACGTACCCAAGAAAAAAAAGTTAATTTTCGTTTCAATAATCAAATTTTTCCTGAATCAGGGTCAGTGAAGCGTTTTCACGTTTCGAGCATGCACACGAAACCGACAAAAGTTATAATCTTTTTAAGTTGATGAAATCACAAAAATCGATTTTTAACCCCCTAAATGATTTTTCTGAGGAAAATGATGTTCTACAAAGTTGTTCCCGATAAAATTTGCGTTGAAATGACTCCTTGTTGACGGTTTTTGGATGTCATGAAAAAAAGTTATGGTCATTTTACGCCAATTTTCAGAATTGGTCCACCTGGCCGATTCGACCCTTTCCTGCGTTCAAAATCAAAAAATTCCTTCAGATTCGAGTTCTCAATGTCGAAAAACCCTGGGTACAAAAAATCAGCCAATTTGGAGAACTTCTTGGAAATTCGATTTTTTGGCCCCTTGGTTTCCCAAGGGAAAATTTCGAAAAATGGTAGGCAGTTTCAAAAAAATTAATTTCGTAGTAATTATTGCTCAAATAATCGCTCTGAACAATTTTAGAATCAAACGAGGCAGTTTTTTTGCAAGTTTGCCACTTCGCGCCCAAATCTACTCGACAATAATGGGTCTGTTTTTCAAACCAACCGATCGATATACTTTTAAAGGGACGGTGCACGTTCTAACAATTCTGAAGAACAGATTTTCGTACCAATAATTAGATCTACGATTTCGCACAGAATTTTTGCAAACGAATTTTCGCACACCCGCTCTAAAAACACCACTGTGTCAAATGTATGCCGAAATTCGTTTTGCGAAAATTCGTTGTGTCAAAGTTCGTATGCGAAAAATCATAGAGCCGTAAAAAGTTGAAAAGCGTTGAAAAAAGCAACCAAAATGTTTGTTTATATGAAAAAATTTTTATTTTTCAACAAACTTTTAAGCGTTTCAAAAAATTTGGAACAAAAAACTTTTGAAATACAATCACAAATTCAACAAAATTGCCTGAATTGCAATTAGATCTAATTATTGGCACGGAAATCTGTTCTTCAGAATTGTTAGAGCGTGCACCGTCCCTTTAACCGATCGGTTGGTTTGAAAAAAAGACAAAAAACTTACTTCATCATGTTCTCTCTTGAAGTACTTTGCAGCGATCCATAGTGCTATGACGTTTATTGGTAGTTCCAGTAGAGCGTTAAACACAGGCACGGCAATGCTAAATAAGAATCGGTTCTCAAAATTTTTTCTTTAGCTTTTTATGAAAAATGTCAAAAACAAAACTAACACAGAAATTGCGTTCTACAACTTTTATTTTGACCACTTTTTATGAAAATACATAGAAAAAAAGTTACGAGACAAATTTCGTCGCGATTTCGTGACGAAATTTGTCGCGTAACTTTTTTCTATTTATTTTCACAAAAAGTGGTCAAAATCAAAGTTGTACAGGGTGTTTCAGGTGAAATGTACCTATTTTATTTTGACATAACTTTTTTCTGGAAAATGATTTTGAATTTTCGACTTTTGGAAAATAACGAGCTAATTTGTCCATTTTATGCATATTTTTTTGTTTTTGAAAATCTTGACTTTGTCATTGAAACGAAAATTTGCTATTTTTTCTTGAAGGAATTTCTAAAAAATTCTTGTGCCAATTGATTCAGCGACCCCAAAAACGGTAGTGTACCAATTTTCGTGAAAAACTTATTCTTGGATTTCGAATAAAA
>OZJO01014950.1:0-12020 GCA_900406225.1 Acrobeloides nanus | reverse complement strand
AAATTCTTGATCTAAATTCCTTAACGTAAATTCTTGATCTAAATTCCATTACGAAAATTCTTGATCTAAATTCCTTAACGTAAATTCTTGATCTAAATTCCTTAACGTAAATTCTTGATCTAAATTCCTTAACGTAAATTCTTGATCTAAATTCCATTACGAACATTCTTAACCTATATTCTTGACGTACATACTCTTTACGACAAAATCTTGATGCATGTTGTGCTTCCCTTCTGCCCCCCCCCTAGTAGTTTGAATATTGAAACGAAAATCGATTAAATTTGAATTTTCAAAAATCCGCAACTCGGCATTTCCGAAAAACAACCATTGCTAATTTTCCTAATCAGCATTAAAATTGTCTTGAATGAAAATTTGTTTTTGTTTGTCTCGGTTTTGTCCGATCTCTAGTGATGTTAACACTTTGCTACCTCTGACCGTAATGAAAAGAAAAAGCTAATTTAAGTTTGGCGGCTCAAATTTTCTTTTCTATTTATAAACAATTTTCAATATAAGTTTATATAAGTTTTCATTTTATTCTTGTCGAGTTATATTATAGAAAAGGTTCTGGGGTTTTTTCGAAACTTTTTTTGCATCGAATCGTTTTTAACAAAAATCAGAAAATTTCGAAAATGTCATCAAAAAAGTTTCTAAAAATAATATAATGATTTGTCGGTGTTGTCCAGCCGTTATATACCACATGCCCGGATACGGGCATGAATTTTGTGATTTTTTGTATCCTTCCTTTTTTTGATCTTCACACAGGGACATTCCTAATAAGTGCCATATATTTTTTAAAGTTTGTTCAGTTGTCCCAAGTTTTTAAAAATTATATTACTAATTTAGATATTGAATCTTCATATTTATAAAATAAAGCCGCGATGAGTAGTAAAAATGGTGGTGTCAAGAAGAAGGCTGCGCCTGCTAAAAAGGTTTCTTTATCAGGTGGTGGAGAAAATTAGGGGAATGGGAGAAAATTGTTGGCGGCAAAAGTTAGGGGGATTTCAAAAATTTTATAAACAAGCACTCTCAAATCCTTCATTAGCGTGTGCTTAATTAGCAAATCCTTTATTAACGTCAGGGTGACCAAGTCCAAAGAATGAAAATAAGAAAAAATTTTTGAAAAAATAAGAATTTCTTTTAAAAATCGTGAAACAATACGAAAAGAATTTTCGTATTTTTTCAAGTAAAAAAAAAGATTTTCTACAAATCGTAAAATTTTACTTTAGAAAGATGATTCTAAACGACCTATGAATGCGTATCAGATGTTCTTGGCTGATATTCGTCCTGGACTCATGGCAAAGGGATTAAAAATTACCGAAGTCATGAGTGAAGGCGCAAAGCAATGGAAACGCTTGAAGGACAAAAGCGAATACGAGCAACGAGCTGCTGAATTAAAGGCGAAGTACTTGGAGAAACATCCCAAGCCTATCAAGGAGGAGGTATAATTTTAGGGTTGCATTTTCAACTATCTGGCGATCCTATCAAATACACAAAGATTTTATAAAAATAAAAAGTGATGTTCTACAACAAAGTCGTTCGAAGTGATCTCAAAAAAAAACTTTGTAGAATAGCACTTTTCATGAAACCTTGTGTCAATATTGATGGGATCGCCAGATTATAACGTTGAAATCTAGTAACTCTAGGTAAAATTGAACTTGCAGTCTTGTTTCTTTTAGAAGCCGCATGAACCGAAGCGTTCTCGTTCAGCCTATATCATTTTTGTCGATGAAATGCGCCATCGTTTCGCGGGCCAAAGCGTGACGAACTATACGCGGATAATTGGCGCCGAATGGAATGCTCTTAGCAAAGAGGAAAAGGAACGTTATGAAGAAATGGCAAGAGAAGAGAAGGATGCTTTTGCTCTCGAATCTTGTGTTAAACGTGGTGTAGAGCCCATTGAATTTGGCGCTGGTGCGAATTATGACATGTAGAATCGTTTTTTGTGTTACTGTATTTATTTATGTTTACTGTATTTATTTGTGAGTCGTTGAAAATTGTTTCACTTTATTGTATAAAAATTGATTTAAAGAGACGGTGCACGCTCTAACAATTTTGAAGAACAGATTTCCATGTCAATAATTAGATCTAATTGCAATTCAGGCAATTTTGTTGAATTTGTAAATGTTTTTCAAAAAAGTTTTTGTTTCAAACTTTTTGAAAGCTTTGTTAAAAAGATAAAAAATTTTTATACATTTGGAACAAAAAACTTTGAAAAACAATCACAAATTCAACAAAATTGCCTAAATTGCAATTAGATCTAATTATTGACACGAAAATCGGTTCTTCAAAATTGTTAGTGTGCACCGCCCCTTTAAACTATTAACAGTTAAATAAACGTTAAGTATTTACGATCAAAAGTTGAACTAAATTATAGAACTAAGACAAATTTTCCATATTTACTGTTAGACTTAAAGGACCAGTCATGGGGCGTAGGATTTAGCGACGTAGGGGATGAAAATGTTTACAATTGGGTCGGTTTGGGGTGAGGGGCAATATTATAATTCAAAATTTGTGAAAAAAAATGGCCAAAAAAGCCGAAAATTTTTTCAAAATTTACTGTAAAAACAAAAATGTTCCAATTTTCATGAACTTTCCGAATATCAACGAAAAAGAACAACTTTTTTTCGCTCCGATTGGTTCTTTACACGCAAAAAATCAGACTATAAAACTTGTACTTTTAAAAAATTACGCACGAAATTAAAGGCTTAAAAAAGACGGTTTTGATAAAGGAATATCTGAGCATGAGAAAATTAGAAAGAACTGCGAAAAAAGACTGGGACATTTTATACATTAGGAGAGATAGTATTTATCAACTGCACGATATACATGTTAATAATAGAACTCGAAAGACTAAGTTCAAGTAATTGAATCTCGAAAGTTGATCTACAAGGTGAGCTAAAAAACTGTACTTTTGCGTTTTTTGGTGAAAAATTTTCAAAATTTTTTTTATCAAAAATCACCTATTAGGGAGTATTTTCATGTGATTTTTGAAAATTTTCGCCAAAAAACGCAAAAGTACGATTTTTTGCTCATCCTGTAGATAAATTGTGAAATTTACATATGTATCAAAAATTGCTTTTGATATAAAAATTTATGCAATTTTGGCACTATATACTCGCACACTAGTTTGATACATGCAGTGCCGTAATTTTATATATTGGGGGGAACTTACAGAAACTTCCCCCAAAATTTTTTAAGGAGAAAATTTAAAATTCCAAAACTTTCTCTCAAATTTGTACCAAAATTATGGCACTGAAACATGCCGTTTATATATATCTAACTTTATAAAAACAAAAACAGAGATGGTATAAACACAAAATTATATATAACGAAGCATTTACACATTAACGATATATAATAACCACCTAGTGTATAACAAAATTTAGGATATCCACTTAGCACAAGAAAATTACGATGAAATAAAAAATATTGTGGATATCCCTTACAAAAATTATATATGCAAAATTAAAATCATAGGCTAAAATTAACAACTTCATATAAAAACATGTAAAAATAGTTCTTCCGGATTTAGCGAATAAAACTTCGAAGATCCAATGGTGATCTAGTGCTTCTTTGCTGACTCGACTTGGAAAACACATGCCAAAATCGAAGAGTTTCATCACCGGCGCCAGTTACGATTGATTCACCATCTGGCGACATAGCCTAAAAAAGGTGGTTGGGTAAAATCTGATCAAGCGAGTTTCACTTGTATGCTCTCCTAAAGTACAGGGTGAGCCAAAAAACCGTACTTTAGCGTTTTTGGTGAAAAATTTTCAAAAATTACCTATAAGGAGTATTTTTATGCGAGAAATCGATTTCACGCTTTCTCGCATGAAAATACCCCTTATAAGTGATTTTTGAAAATTTTACTCAAAAAACCGCAAAAGTACGATTTTTTGCTCACCCTGTATTGTTGAATGTTTGATCAATGTGAGTATGACAAAAGCATAACCCACAATTTTCAACATCCTTTTCATCTATCCACGGTGAAATACCCAAAAATGTATGAAAGACATTCAAGGGCTTGGAGTGTGGAATTTTGATCAAAGCCTTTTATTACAGGGTTTTCAAAAAAACCGCCATTTGGCAATTTTTTTTACCAAAATGACTCATTAGGGATATTTTTATGCGAGAAATCGATTGCGCGCATCGAAAACCCTTGAAAACATCTCCCAGATCATAAAATATCCAATTTTCAAGTAGGAATTCCTACCGAAAATAACTGAAAAAAATACGAAAATCTTATATTTCATGGTCTGGGAGGCGTTTTCAAGGTGTTTCGATCGATTTCTCGCATAAAAATACCCCTAATGAGTCAAATTGGACAAAAAGTTTTTTGAAAAATTTTCGCCAAAAAATTATCAGCTGGCGGTTTTTTTCTCCGTAGCATTTCTCCACTACTTACCAAATAAAGAACTCTATATTGATGTCCGCTAAGCTTCGTAATAATCTGCATGCTCGGGTATTTCCATAAAATAACTTGATTAAAGGAGTAGCCATGTGTAGACACAAGTTCTGAGCTGTGTTTCGACCATGCAACGTTGCAAACTTGGCTTCCCGTATCGATACACTGCATTGCTTGTCCAGTTAATGTGTTCCAGAAACGAAGACAACGGTCGGCTGTTCCACCACCTAAAAAAATCGTAAACTTTGCGCATTTTCAGCTTAAAAAGCGTTTTTCAAAAAATTTTGCCTGCGGCACTATTTTTTTCTAAAAACTTCATTTCAAAAAAAATTTTTTTAAGCATCGTAAGGAGGAGAGAACCAAGGCGATTTTTCTGAATTCGAAGAAAAAGTGAGAAAAAAATCGCCTTGGAAGACCAAGGGGATTTTTGTCCCCTCCTAAATGAAATCCTAGATACGCCACTGCACATGACATTGAAAGATCCTTTTAAAAAAAAAGATAAAAATGGTACCTGATACTAGCACGCCATGATGATGAGGTGACCAAGCCAGCGCTTTCACAGCTGCATTATGTTCAGTATAAACTTGCACAGGTTCGTTTTTACGTAAACTCCATACTAGAAGCTGATTATCATTTCCACCCGAAGCCAAATATTCTTTGTTTGGTGACCAACGAAGTCCACAAACCTTAAAAATATAGTAGATGACCATATAGAAATTTTTTTCGATTTTTGACCCTGAGGTGACCCTCTTGATCCACAATAGCTCCAAAATTTCCATTTTTTTCTATGATAAAGTAAGAAAAACCATTTTACATACCTCTTGTCTATGAGCAGTCAACTTCTTCTCCGCCAATGCTCCACTAACTCTCAAATCTCTTTGGATAATACTGCGATCCCGGGAACCCGAGCAGATCATGTCTCCATTCCATGCTAGACAACCAATTCGCCCAATATGTGGATGAAAATCATAGACTTTCTTCTGTGCCTTCGTATCCCAGATTTGTAAATAACCTTTGTGGGTGCCCACAGCCAAATATTCTCCGTGTTCTGCCCATTGAACTGAAGTCACGTGGTCTTGTTCGGTGTTCAAATCACACAGCTTGATAACTTGACTATTGTGCGCGCACCAGAGATACACACACGAGCTCAATCCAACTGAGAGCATGTTCAATGAGGACCAATCAACAAGATTCAGATAGAAATCATCTTGGAGATCTGGGGCATCAAGCACCTGAAAAAGATATGATGATCCCACGTGTGTTTCAAGAGGACATTAGTCTGACTTTAGTGAAAAATATATCATCAAAACTCGGTCCGAGTAGGCAAAGCGCTCGGAATCGTATTTTTCGACCGCGAAAATCCACCTAGAACTCAAAATCGGCAAAATTTATCGTTACTTCTAGAACTTTCATTTTTGACCCCCAGCGTTCCCGGATAATGTGGTAAAAAATGAAAGTTTTAACCAGAGTTTTAAGAAAATTTGCTTAAAAATTGATTTTTGAGCCCAATATTCGGTCTAAAATTGATTTTGAGCTCAAAAATCAATTTTAAACCGCATTGATTTATGCCGATTTTTTGAGTTCTAGGGAGTTTGCGGTCGAAAAACACGATTCCATGTGATTTGAGCTGCTCAGGAGCTAAACGTGATCGAATTTTAGACGAACCGTTTCGAAATAACATTTTTAGGTCAATTTGAAGTTGAAAACCCTCTATTTTTCTCTGGAGTCACTCTTATGTCCATGTGGATCCTTTTTTGGTTGATAAAAAACATACTTTATATGGATTCTTGGGCACTTTTCTAACAGGTTTTCGTGGCGATTTCAGTAAACGTTGACTATCACTTGAAAGTGGACTACTGGAAAAGATTGTTGAAGTTGATGGGTCACCATATTTGGTAGGAGTTTTGTGAGCAAACTTGAACAGTGAATCGTTATTTTCTCGTTGCAGTACACGAATTCCTTCACTGCTATCACAGTCACCCTTAAATGGAAAAATGAAGTAGCTTGAAGGAAAAAAATGTCAGACAGCGCCGTAATTATGATGGGGAGGAACCTTCCCACCCCAAACCTGAAAAAATTTTCCCCTTGGTCCCCTAAATTTTTTTCGATCAAAAACTGATCAAAATTGGCCATATTTTCAACAAAAATTGCAATTTTCTTAGCATTTTCAAAAAAGGTAAAAATACGTATTTTTCATTTTTAAGGGTCAAACAAAGGTTTTCACGCTTCAGGAATGCGCGCAATCAGTTTTTTGCATAAAATTACCCCTAAATCATTTAAAAATTTTTTTGTTGATTTTTGACCCTGGGTGACCCTCCTTGATCCACAATAGCTTCGAAACATCTAACAAACCGCTTCAAAATCTCCTACCCTAATATCAATAATGCATCGCTTCAATAGTTCATTTTTCAACAATGCACGATGAGTGACAGCGTCATGTGAGTTGTCATCAACATGCGTTGGAGTCGTAACATTTGTGTTGTTATTTCCACCACTATTCGACGCATTCGGAGGGATGTCTGGCTTTTTCATAGTATTCGACGTTTCCAGTAAAGGGCTGCTATTAATAGCCGCAAACTTGGTCGTCCATTCATCTTCTGGCTGCCGAGTGGGAATGTAGCGATCACCACCATCAGGACGATACTTGGTTGGTGTTACTTGTGGAGAGCCCGACTAAAAATCAAGATTACATATTCAGGGTGACCAAGTCCGAAGAATGAAGATAAGAATATTTTTTTTGAAAAATAAGCAAAAAATAGGAATTTCTTTAAAAAAGCAGTGAAAAAGATTTTTCGCATTTTTTCAACAAAAAGATTTTCTAATGAAATTTGCTCAAAAAAGAACAAATCTTATTAATAAGAACACTTGGTTACCCTGGTTATATTAGAAGAGGTTAAGGCATAGGACACCAAAGGAGTACAGTACCCCCACCACCACTCATCCTCGGACCTTCCATCTTTAGTCATTCATCCATCCATCATGAGGGTGCCCCCCTCGCTTTTTCAGATCGNCCCCCCCCCCCCCCTCTGAAAGGCCATTCATCCTGAGAGACCAGTGTACCTCCCCCCTATTGGTAAACTATAGGTTAAGGTGCTTACTGGAGAGATAAATTTCCGAGGTGATGCTTGAGGCAGTAAAAATACTCGTTGGGAATAATCCTCACTCATGAATGGATTCATTTTGAAGTAAGTTGTTCTAAAAAAAAAGTTCAAACGGTTTTTGTCATTTAACAAAAGAAGCAACACAAATTTCACGAAAAAAGCGTTAGCAAAGAGAAGAGGATAAAAGTAGGAATTTTCGGATTTCTCTCACAGGGGTTTTCACAAAAGGAATTTTTTTCTCGGAAAAATATACAATTTTAGGGTCGCCAAAAATGTGGGTAAATAATCTCGAGCAATTTGTACGCAAATTTGCATGAGACATATGCAAATTTGAGGAGTTATACCCAGGGAAAATTTACTTGTTTTTAAGCTGAAAAATCTCAAAAAATTAAAATTTTTGTGAAAAATGGGTAAATTTTTGATTTTAAAAAATGAAAAATCATGTTGGAGACCATTAGGATTTTTTAAAGGGACGAACCTGGTCGATTCGATGCTGGGTTGGTCCTATTTTTGGCCTTTTTACCGGATTGGTTAGGGAGGGGGGAGCCTATCGCTCCTAGGATAACGCAGAGGGCCTCCTCCAGAGGATAACGCTTGGGGACGAATTTCGAGGGGAAATGAAAGAGGGACTAACGCTGAGGTGGATAGCGCTACTCCCCCACCTCAGAGCATCAAATCTATGTCAAAATTTTCAAATTTATTAAACAAAAATGTCCAAAATCTTCTATTTTTTCACTAAAAATTTTCATTTTAGTTAGCATTTTTAGCTTAAACATGCATTTCTCAAAAAAATTTTCGCTGGTTTTAACTTTAATTAAAGATTTCACACAATTTATCTCAAATTTTTCAATGTGATTTTCGAATTCTACACATAAAATTACAACTAAATGGGTAAATTTTGAAAAATTTTAGAGTGGTTTCCCCTTCTGTCGAACTAGATAAAATCGTATAGCAAAAAAGCATAGAATGTCAAAAAAATTTTGTAGCATTTCATATCAAAAATGTAAACAAATAGTTCCTTCTTGCTTGCTGATTTTTGTTACTGCGTGCATATAGAGCAATAATCAATACTACTTTTGGCTTGAAACCGTTTACAGGATTTTCTTCTTGTTGTTGAAATTATTTGAACGTTTATTTCATAGTATGCGCGCGGCGGCTCCGTGTTGCCAAATGGAAAAATAATTCCAAAAAATCGAAGACTTTTTGTTGAAAGAGTTTGAAGCTTCTAGAATTATCCTAAAACATTAAACGTGCTATATATGTCTGTCTGTTTGTGCTATCTTTGTCATCTTAAGTCCAATTCCGTCACAGTCTATATACCAATCGATAGGGCTCAGTGAGAGAAGAAAAACGATACCGAAATCATGGGGAGATCCCCTTCAAGGAAAATTTTTTAGCCCCTTTTTATGTTTAACGTAAGTCTTATAGGACAATTTTAATGACAGCGATTTGGAGGCCCACATGGCCGAGTGGCAATGATGCTCGGCTCGTAGAGATTGCTCTCAGGTTCGATCCCCAACTGGACTCAAAAGATTTTGACGGTTTTAATTTAAAAAAGAAGACTCGGAACCACTCTGAGCGGCGCGTGTCTGTGAAGACTAACTTTTTTCCTGCCCTATTTTTTACGGAACCTTGGTTAGACCGTTTAGAATAGTCCCAAAAAATTAGGTTCCGACTCTGGGAAAACTCATCTAATAAGGGGCATGCACGAAGTGACGTTTGAATTGTTCACAAAGTCCTATATATTCTGAAAGAGCATACCTGATAACCCTTTAGAAATAACAAAATTAGCTGCTATAACTCTACTCCTGAGGAGATAAAAAATTTTAAGAAAAGGCAAAAAAATTTAGCCGGTTAGGGGAATCGAACCTTGAACTGTCAGATGACCTGCAACAAATCCACTAAGCCATACTGCCTTTTGATTTAAGGGATCATTTTTTACTTATATAGTAATGCTTTTTTTTTCTTTGATGCTTTCAGTGGCACTTGGACGATACACACCTCACAGATTTTAGCGATTTTTTCACACATTACAAAATTTTGCATTAAAAATTCAAATTTCGTGTGAAAAATTCGTCAAATTTTGATTTGATAGGTGTGTAAGCCGTCCGAGTGCCCTTTTAGTACAGTTTTAAACAAAATTTTAGGGTTCAATTTATTGAAAATTTTCATCCTGTTCTATCAAAAATAAGTTGATCGTTTTACATGGAAGCATATGAAAGAATACTTTTAGTAAAACCTGAAGTTTTCGTCTTTCGAATACCTCCTTTAACAACAGGTCGAGGTTATAAGTAAGAATTTTGTCAGCGTAATGGTCTGGTTAGATATATTTAAGAGACAGAGAAAAAATTTCAGCAGGGGGGAGGTTATGAAGAAGCTTTTCGAAAAATTCGTTACGGTCCAACTTGAACTCTATTAATTATGCGAATTTCAAAATCTGACACCCCTCCTGTCGCTGAATTCTCGCTACATGCCTGGTATATTTAGTGTTATTTTTTAGAGCAGCTGATTGGAAACTGGATGCACCTGATTGGGTTGGAAGGCTTCGCTTAATTTCTATCGAAGAACAGCTCGAAATAAGGCTAGAAGATAAAACAACAGGTATAGACTAGGGGTGCCAAGACTGCTGATTTTTCAGAAAAGTGCTGATTTTGAAATCAGAATTTTTGCTCAAATTTTGAATTTTCACTAAAATATCGAATTTTTCTCAAAATTCTAATTTTTGCTTAAAAAGAATTTTTGTCAAATTTATAAGAAATATAATGAAAAATTAGCATTTTGCTCCTAAAATCTGATTTTTGAAGTCAGGTTTTCTGATTTTGAAACAAATGTTCTTGGCATCACTGGATATAGATATAGAAAAATTCAAATTTTTATACTTCCCTTTTAAGGTGCACTCTACGCAAAAGCACCGGTAGCTGAAGCAAATGGTGTAGACTTTGAAACAGTTTCTGATTCTTCTAGATATTTTGTTATACGACTACGTAATGATAAAGGTCAGACTGCTTTTGTTGGTATCGGATTTGCTGACAGAGGAGATTCGTTCGACTTGAATGTTGCCATACAAGATCATTTTAAATCAATCAAAAAGTCTGAACAAGCTGAACATGATGATGACACGCCAAAATTGGATTTGAGTTTCAAAGCTGGGCAAACGATCAAAGTTAGCTTAGGAGTAGGATTTTGAAGCTAGAAATCTCGGAGCTAGAAAAATTACATTTTTTAGAAGAAGACTGAATCCAATATCAATCAAAATCCCAAACCAGCTTCTACAAGTGGTGGGCCAGTACCTCTTTTACCTCCACCACCCTCAAGTGGTTCAATAGCCGGAGCTGGTCGACCTCGCCCAAGACCTGCTGGACAATAAAGTTAAAAATAGCTTTAGCAATATTTATCGAATGTGTTGTATCTTGTGATTTGTCTATCCATTAATTTATTAATTTTCTTGTTTTTATCAAAAATTGAGAGCTACTATAGAATAGGGGTGGGCAAGCCACATGAAAAATTTTTCTGAAAATGATCCCTCTATGGGTAAAAACATGGGAGGAATCGGAATTTGACATTTTTGAAGCGAAAAAACGCTTCCCTGATTCAGAGGAGGCCTGTATATTGAAGCGAAAAGTCGCAAAATGCGATTTTTGCCTAAAAACGATCCCTTGTGGGATAAAAACATGCGGGGAATTCGAATTTGACATTGACAAAAAAATTTTCAAGTGGGTGGTCCCTCCATATTGTGTGGTAGCTCCAAAAATTGAACTTCATTTCTAGAAAATTTCGGTACTTAAACAGTTTCATACACCAATACGTTAAAGTTTATGCACAGTTGTTGTGGAAATTATACTAATAAGGGGGGGGGCCAACTGCATAAGTACCAAAATAGGCTCTAATGCACTTTAGGCGTCCTTTCGATTTTTAGGCGTCCTTTCGATTTTTAGGCGTCCTATAGATTTTTAAGTGTCCCATAACATTTTTTCTATCAATTTTAGGAAAATATTTTTTTGCGCAAATATTTTTGGCATAGGTCTAGGCTTAGTCCTAGGTTTAGGCCTAGGCTTAGATTTAGGCTTAGGCCTAGGTTTAGGCCTAAGCCTAAACCTAAGCCTAGGACTAAGCCTAAACCTAGGCCAAAAATATTTGCGAAAAAAATATATTTGCGCAAAAAAATATTTTCCTAAAATTGATAGAAAAAATATGGAAAAAATGTTATGGGACACTTAAAAATCGAAAGGACGCCTAAAAATCGAAAGGACGCCTAAAAATCGAAAGGACGCCTAAAAATCGATAGGACGCTTAAAAATCGAAAGGACGCCTAAAGTGCATTAGAGCCCCAAAATATAATAATATCAAGGGGGCAAAAGTTCGGGGACACCCAATTTAAAAAAGGAAAGTTTAAAAAAAATTGTAGGGGGTCAGGGAAATTTTAAAAAATTTTTCTGACCCTCTACAAATTTTTTTAATTTTCCATTTTTTTTTAATTTGGGTGTCCCTGAACTTTTGCCCCCCCCCCCCCTGAT